>JAJGRX010000241.1:0-127685 GCA_025461125.1 Carex kokanica | reverse complement strand
TATTACCTCTTTTGCAATCACATCACTTGAGATTAGAAAAGACCCTAAAAATAAAAACAAAAACAAAGGAAACAATTAGATGGAAAATCATTTTCCAATGAAAAATACAAAAAAAAATTAAAAGTATAATAATGAGAATTTAGATAAAGGTAATACCGTGATAGTTGATCGGCCGGATAATTAAGTAACTTGAGCGAGATGTCCTCAAGACTGTAAAACAATATACAAGCACCATTAATTAATTTTTGAAACAATAAAAAAAATTAAAAACTGAGACAATTGAGCCGGAGGTGCGAGAGTCTCGGCTTTGAGAGGGAGAGACGGAGACAGAGCGAGAGAGAGACACGGAGGAGAGGGAGAGACGGAGATAGAGAGAGAGACACACACACTGAGGTTTGAGGATTTGAGATGGAGAGACGGAGACACAGAGAGAGACGCTAGTTGAAAATGAGAGGCGCGAAATGAAAATAAGAACCCTAAGCATGTTATATAGGGAGTTATCATGATTGGTTGTTTCAAATAACCGATCCTAATAACTATCAAGATCGGTTCTTTAGCTAAGAACCAATCTTGATAGTTATTAGGATCGGTTCTTTAGCTAAAGAACCGATCCTGATACTTTTTTTTTGTGTTATAGTTGGTTCTGCAGCAGCACAAAAAAAAAAAAAAAAAGTATCAGGATCAGTTCTTAGCTAAAGAATTAATAGGATAAGAACGTAATTACAGTTTCCTCGATTGGAATGGTTGTATCAATCCGGTGCTGATAGTAGAGATAAATGTACTCTACTTCAAGTCTTTTAAGGCTTGCCTCACAACACACACGAGCATAATCTGGATTGCCACATATCACTAGATTTCCAGCAGCATTTTTTGAATTCCCAAATTTGGTAGCCACTTGCACCTTTTCCCTTGGCAAGTGCTTAAGAACCTGATAAGTGAAGACCTTTGTTAGGAACATAAGAAACTTTTTGGTTGGCAACTTCAAATTAATGTATTGAGTTTCAATTTCTCCTTTCAGTAAATTTAAAAAATAATTGACCAAATTTAATTTTTCTGTTCAATTTTCCAAAATCAAGTATGAAAGCAAAATTATTTTAATTTTTATTATTAAAGGTCCCCGGTTCACTCCGGCATTTTTAAGATGCTATTTTCAAAAATTAAACCTGTTTATCTCCTTAGAGAAACGAGAGATCGTGTCAATGCACTAAGCTTGCGGTTACAAATTCTAAATTAAATCCCCTGTATGAAATTGAAGTGTAGAACTAACCTTGCCAACCAAAATATCATTGGTATGAGGTCCATACACATCAGAGGTGTCAAAGAAGGTGATGCCGATGTCAAATGCGTGTTTTATTATCGATATGCCGACATCGTCAGACACCGGAGAGTTGTAAGCATATGAGAGTCCCATGCATCCAAAACCCAGCTTTGATACCTGCAAAAACAACCGTAATTATTTCTGTAAAACTGTGCATGAAAGTGTTTTTAAAAAGAAATTACAAAGAAGTATCAAAATAATTAGTACCTCTAATCCCTGTGATACGTCCTATCTTATCCCAGATCAGGACGCGGTAATGATCTCCTATTACTTGAGCCTTAACTCTTGATTTTAGCCTCTCAATTCTCTGGATTTTCTAGATCCTGCTGTCTATCTTTTCGTATGTCTCCTTTCTTTTTCGCGGTCCCTTTTTCCAGAGACTTTCTTCTGTATTTATAGGCCTTTCTGTCGGTTGGCCGGTTTCGGGGATTTTTCTTTCGTCCCGGACAACCGATTGGGTTTTGATTGCTGGCCTTTTGGTGAATTACGTTAGTAGGCTGAACGTATCTTTTATTGGGCTTTCTACTTAAGTGGGCTTCTGGGAAAGGCTTTTCGAGGCTTTGTTTATGGCCTTATCATTAGCCCCCGAAGCCGAAATATATCAGATTGATTCTTTCGGTTTCGATATCTGTTTATATTCTGAAAACTGGTAGTTTTTGCTTTAATACTTCATTTAGAGTATCTTTGTCTCGCTATTGTGATTCTTTTTCCAAGACTTGCCTTTTGTTACTTTAATCCGTAGGACCTTCTCTTCGGGAGATTTTGGTTCTCGAGCTTGAGTACTCGGGTTTGGTTGTGATAGGTGAGCCCCCGAGTTTTTACTTGTTTGCCTCGGGGCTGACTTTGATAAGTTATCCGTCGGATTCTAATTTCGGATTTGTTTAATAATTCAGACGGATTTGGGTGAACTTTGTTAAGTTAGCCCCCGAGTTCTATTGGCAACTCATTGTTTATTGGTTTCTCCAAATGAAAAGAGGAAACGTTTAATAAATATTCATTCATATATTTAGATATCTTCCATAATAATTTAAGCAACAATTTTTCATAAACAAAATTTTATCAAATTAATGGTGGTTTTCGTATTCGTTATCGTTCTTCTTCCCTTGTCATTTCTGCCTTCCTCTTTCTCTCGTTTTTTTTTTTAAAGTAACTACCTAGGGGGATTTTTTGCCTCTAATACAAATAATTTAGAAAAATAGCGGCCTCTATCTCGGCCGTTGGTCAAAAAGTAGTGTTCTCATATTGCGGCTCTTATGTTTAGAAAAACAACACCGGGTGTGGTGTCGTTTCTGAGTGATATTGGGGAGCCTTAACTGAAGCGGGTGGTACGGGGGGTGTTGCTTTATCCCTCGATCCGGGGGAGTAGGGCATGGTCCGGACATTGCCAGTGGGCATGTCCTGATCCGCAAGGATCCTGCAGAGCGGTCCATGGTAAGCATGCAGTATGTGCCTTTTTTCCACAAGTCTCGCATATAGTTAGGCGAGTACTCGCGTCTGTTTTACGGCAGACGAAGCAGACAGCAAGTGGGACTCCGTAACAGTCTGATAATCTGGGTTTCGGGATCGCCTTTGCAATTTCGGCCTCATCAGAGCTGCTATGTTCGAGCTCCTCCCAGTTGATGTCGTCGCGAATGTTTTGGTCATCCGTGCCCGCCCATCGATTAATTCGCAAGGCATTATCGATGAGCTCTCCGAGGCAGGTGTTTTCATTTTGAAGCATGAAATCTAATGAATTAGGAAAAAATTTCTCTAATATAATCCTATCCTCCGGGGATAGGCGGCGCGGCACTCCGGGGGGGGCATACAGATGCTTATCTTGTGGTGGTGCAATGGAAGCCCCTGGGTTACCCACGGGTTGTTTGTTTTTGTTAGCTAGCCGTTTGGTTTGTGGAAAAGGCATGGCGTGATATTTTTTTTAAGAATTTTGGTCGAAAAAATGAAACATGTGTCGTTAGGAGGAAACCATTCCCAGGTATTTATAGAGGGTGTATTTAGCGCGTTGTATTTAATTTGGTGGGCCCCTGATATATGTAAAGGAGGGACGCAGCAGTGCATGCTGCAGGTTTTTCCAGCTTTTTGTTCAGTTTGACTTGACCATACTGTATACATTTTTACAATGCTCCCTTTTTCATAGGTGCTGATACGATCCCGGACGTACGATCCGGACGTCCGGGCTATGATGTCTCGGATTGTGCTACTGAACCATTATGGGGGTATGGATGTTCGGTCAAAGTATACGGTTCAGGCTAACCATTAATTTACGGGTTTTATGATTTCTGTCCAGATCACGGGGCTACTCTGAATAAGTTACATCTCTCGGGCATTTGTGTTATCCTGACGGGTGGTACTTCTCAGATTTTGGTGTTGGTTTAACGAGTTGTACTTCTCGGATTCAGGTGTTGTTTTAACGAGTTGTACTTCTCGGATTCAGGTGTTGTTTTAACGAGTTGTACTTCTCGGATTCAGGTGTCGTTTTAACGAGTTGTACTTCTCGGATTCAGGTGTTGTTTTAACGAGTTGTACTTCTCGGATTCAAGTGTTGTTTTAACGAGTTGTACTTCTCGGATTCAAGTGTTGTTTTAACGAGTTGTACTTCTCGGATTCAAGCGTTGTTTTAACGAGTTGTACTTCTCGGATTCAAGTGTTGTTTTAACGAGTTGTACTTCTCGGATTCAAGTGTTGTTTTAACGAGTTGTACTTCTCGGATTCTGCGCAGAAATAAATAGGAAAGTAGAAATAAATATGAATATTTTCCTTTTTCAATGAACTACAGAACATAGAAATAATTAAAAAGTTTTCCTGGTACAATCTTTTGAAAACAAGCAGAGGGATATGAAAATTGTTGCTATCAGGTCTTCCGGAAGCCAGATGGCGATGTTTTCTATACCCGTTATTTTGTGGTGTTTCTGGCTCTGCTTCTTCCGCATGTTGGGCATACTTCCCTGTGTTTTGTGCGATCCCTTGCGCAGGTTGAGCATGTCCTTTTGTTTCGTGCCCTGTCTTTCGCGCAGGGGGGACATATGTAATACTTGTATCGCGGGTCTTCGTGCGCTACTGGTGAACAATCGCGGATGCATATTGGATGAAACGCATCTTTGCAGTCGTTACAGAGGAACATTGCTGCTTGGTTACCCGGTTGTCTACACTGAGAGCAGAAGACGCGTGCCGCTGGTGACCCCTGAGGTCCCTGTGTACCTTGTTGGATCTCGTTGTCTTCTTTCTCGTATTCCTCTTTCGGGAAACCGTTTATCATGTGATCGAGAAGTGTATGGAGCTCCGGGTTGCGGCCTTCCAAGAAGTCAGCAACATCTTCGGGTGGATAGTATGCCAAAAGGTGCTGTGCTTGGTGTTTCGGTGTTTCTATGGAGGTCTTAGTCCGTGGTTCGGGAGCTCCAGTGCCCTTAGATGAAGTCGCCATGGGGTTTATGGCTTTTTGTTTTGGAATGTTTTTTTTGTAAGGTGCTTTACACCATGCTTTTTATAGAGATATGCTGACCAAGTTTCATCCGAAGGTATGGACAGGACGGAGCGTGTATATATATACATATATATTATATATTTTTTATGCATTGAGTCGGTGCGTTTGTTTTTATGGCGTCGTTTCGAAATCCTTCGCATTTCTTAATGACTCGGCTTTGTACTTCTTTTTACGGGTTGCGGTTTTTGTCGCTTCGGGTTGTGCCACGTATGCCCCGTGCATAAGTCGGTTCCTCGCGTTATGATTATACTTCCTTTTACGGGTGCCTATATATAGTCTTTGTTTTTTCACCGCGTCCTGTAAAACCCGTCATTTTCGCGCACTGTTGTCGGTGATATCCTGATTCTGGCGTAGACTTGTCGGAGGGTGGCTGTCGGAGGGGAGGTCGGGTCGGATCTATGTGATCAGAAATTTTGAAGAGAGAGCAAAGGGAACGGGAAAATAGATCAGAGAAATTGGATATTTATAAGTAATTTGGAGTTGAACCGTTAAAAAACAGTTGAAATCTTATCCAAAAATCAGTTGAAATCTTATCCAAAACAGCCCGGGGATTTTCGGGGGATTTGACTTGGGGAACATTACCTTTTCTCATTATAAAAATAGTCGATCAAGTATATTATACACCGTAATAATTTATATAAACATTTGAAACATTTATTATTATTATTATTATTACTATTACTATTACTATTATTACATTTTTTATAAATTTGGTACTGGAAAATTATAAATACAAATATCTCATAAATATACAAGTATGTAAAATATATGAGATATACAAGGGGTTCTAAATGAATTTGGGATATTTTCAATTTTAAACAAATTCACACCAGTTATGCAATTAAAATTGGAGAGATAAATTTTATCACACCGGTTTTTCTTTTATAAACTAGTGCACAATATTAATAAAAATTTGAAAAAAAAAAATTGGTTCATTATACTACAGTTTCAAAATAAAATATGTTTGCATAAAAAAATAGAAAATGGTAATACTGTTTTTTTATTTAAAAGTTGCAAAATAAAGTGTGCAAGACTAAAAAAAAAATTATTTTTTACGTGGATCAATGGTAAATGTCAAACAATTTGCACTGATTTTCTTTAAAACAACAGTTGGAGAAAATCCTATACTTTTTGCACCAGTTATTTATGGAAAACCGATGGTTAATGTAGAACATTTACCATTGGTTTTACCATCAGTTTTTTAAAAACTGGTGTTATTTATATTTTACCAGTGGTTAACTATAAAACCGTTGGTGTATGACCGATGATAAATGTCATTTTTGTAGTAGTGCATCTTCTTGTAGTACAAGATTGCCTGTATCAAGCAAAACTGCAATGCTAGAGGGTGTTTCATCCGATTTTTTAAGATTTGTTGACCAGATCAGTTCAAGAGATTGGATCAGTACTAAATTGCCAGTAGAAGAAATTTTCAGTTCAGACGTAAGAGGATCTCGAATAGGATTGCCTCTATTGGCAACCCACAACACTTCATCAGAAATGTTTACAGGCCGAATTCCAAGGTAATGGTCATTAGACATGACATAATAAGTGAAAAGGCTGAGTTCATAGAAACCATTTTTGGAAACTAAGGTTTGATTTCCAGAAAGAGTATTACTTGGCGGGAGGGTGTCATTGGCTGTACACAGACGACTCCCCATGATGAAGGTGATGATGGTTAAAATGAATATTGTCAGTGGCAAGTTTTAACTCTTTATCTGTTCTTCTTAAATCAAAACCAAAGGATTGTGTGTGAGAGGTAGAGAGGGAAAAACGTGCCGTGCCGTGACTAACACGCCGTGACTTTGGTCACGTGCCATGCTGTGCCGTGCCGTGACCAAGTAAATTTTTCACGTGCCGTGCCGTGACAAAAATTACGAGGGGTGGTCACGGCACGCGAATGGTCACGGCACGCGAGTCACGCCGTGACTCGCGTGCCGTGACTAAGTCGTGCCGTGACTAATTCGTGCCGTGACTAAACGTGCCGTGACCAAACGCGCGTTAGTCAAATTTGATCGCATTTAACGTTTTAAAAAAAAATATGAAACGATTCTTTAAAATTCAAATGTTTTAATTGAAATTTAAATGTAAATATTTTAATTAAAATAAAATTATACCTTATAGGAAGGTATGTTAGTGTATTGCTTCGCTACTGCTGTGTCTGGCGTGTCTTCCGTTCCGTGACTCGCGTGTCCCGTGCCGTGCCGTGCCGTGCCGTGACCAAGACAATTTCCGTGCCGTGCCGTGTCTTCTTTGCCAACAATTGGTCACGGCACGCGAATGGTCACGGCACGGGACACGCGAGTCACGGCACGTGACCGACACACGTGCCGTGCCGTTCCGTGCCGTTACCGTGCCGTTCCGTGACGGATCCAGCTCCGGCGTGCCATTTTTCCCACTCTAGTGAGAGGGTGCGAGACACACACGCACATACACTTTATCCTACACAAAGAGATGTCTCACTTCTATAATAAAACAAATAAAGAAGCTCAGTATAATAAATACGGTTAATGCCTGGTTCCTGTTAAGTGCTTAACTGGTGGATAGAGAAAAAAAGAAGGAAAAGGTAATTTGAAAAACAGTTGCTCATATAAGATCAGAGAGAGATTCGATGTTAGAAAGCTTTCATTAATCGTCTATGTATAGTTACTTAATTATGTCCTTGTCGAGGCAATTAGACACAAGCATTTATGTAGTACGTAATTGATTTAGAAAGGATATCGAATTATAAACATAGGCGAACAAATTAAATTCTAATTTTCACAAAGGAATTAGGTAATTTCTCTTTTTTCGAGTAGAACAGTTTACAAGGTGATATTGTCAAGAGAGAAGTCCTGTCATTCTCTAGAGAAGTCGTTAGTCAAGTCAATTAAAGAGATGTGTCAAAAGTTGGACCGTTTATTTTTGCAGTTGCAAACCAAATGAATGGTGGGAGAGTTCCAGTGGTGATAATGAAATTAATAATTTATTATTATTTATAAATCGAGTACTTTTAAGACTACTTTTGCACCAAAATCTATACACTTTATTTCACAACTATGTAAAGTGGGTACTTCAAATCTGTAAATTTATTAAGTAATCTAATTTTTGTTTCATTTAAGATATGGTATCCGGTCAAATTCTCAGGCTAACCGTTTTGACCGGGACCACTTCTAGAAGGTCACTGTCGACTTTCCATAACTAGCAACTAACCAGAACTACTTTTAAGTATGTAAATTGTTCATCACCAAGTTTGCAAACCATAATTTTGTAAAGCATTTGTTTGAAGTCTCTAAACTTGTAAATTAATTTTAAATTTTTTTTTTTTTCTAAATCTGGATCTAACTGCTACTTTTAATTATTTAAATTCAAAGCTTTTCATGACTGTAAACTTTACTATACAACCATGTAACTTAATATTTTTTTTAGTAATGACAGCGTACTTAATAGCATACATGAGCATAAAAGACAGTTGACTTGGTCAAAATCTTCTCTTGTCAACATCTAGAAACCACCATCGCATTAATTTTTCCAACAATCTTGAAAGGAGCATTGATCCATCACATTAACTTTAATTGTGAGGCATCATTGGAACACAAAATTAATGGAGCATTTGAGTATTCCTCTTAATTCATATATAACTTCAATTGTCTAGGCCGTTGTCTATCTCTTGATCTATAAATTGCCCATCTTTGGACTGGGCCTCAGGCCTGGTTAGTTATTTGTTTGGGCCGAAATAAATTGTTGAGTCTTATTGGTTCATCCATTTGGTTTTATTATTGTTAGTTCATATATAAAGTTGTATGTGTTCATGAATATATCGTCTCTTGTATTAGACATTTGTCCATCAAAACATTAAATTAATTTGTATATTTAACCATCAAAAGCAAATGCTTTATTATTAATGTTTCTATTTCTAAGTTTACTAAATCTAAAATATTGATTAAGAAAGAAAATAATTATTGTGCTCTTAATTAATCAACAGTTTTTGTAGATAACCCCAAGTTCAAAATAATAAACAACTCTGGTCATATAGATAACCCAAGTTCTCACATCATTAACAAAAAAATAAACACTAAAAATACATCCAACTTTTATGCATCCTTTCTTGTCTGATCTGAACCGTGTGATCCACATTAAGATTTGTCGGTTCAATTTACCAATTTACAATTTTAATGTACACACAATTCCGTACCTTAGACCCCACCTGTTAGTCAATCATGGCACAACTAACCCTTTCCCTGGGCCTTTCCAATCAAATATCCCCGGCACTTACAACAGGAACCGTGTTGGTGCCAGTAGTAGTCTTGCCCATGGAACTGCTTATATGATCAATGATAACTGGACCAAGATAAATTGAAATGTGAGTTCCTTTATCTGAGTTCCGGAGTTCTTTTCCGTTCTCCTTTTTTGGCATTGAAAATATTTGCTAATTGTTATGATTTGAACCCTTTGCTATTGCAGAGACAGATAGAGAGGTAGTGAGGGTCAAGGGTGGAAGTCATTGTAATTTTAGATTATTTGTATGTGAAGGAATGGTCGAGTCAGTGCTATTAAGTATATTGTTTTTTACAGCATTTTGTGCTTTGACATTAGGTTGTTAACAGCATTTGAAAGACTCATATGTATTTCAATTTGGTTGAAGCTTTTTGTGTTAGTTGATCTTTATCTCTTTCTCATTTATGGTGTTCTCTCTTTTTTATTGCCACCATATTCATTTTTATTTATAAAGGAGTTTTCTTTTTTATGTCAGTGTATCCCACATCTATCCATGCTTTGGCTTTATAAATCAAATCAGCTAGGTACAACGCAAAAAAAAAAAAAAAATTAAATACCAAAAAATAATTTATATTCATTTCAATTTTAATTTCACAATCCACAACACATTTTTCACACTCAGAAAAATTTTCACATTTAAACATTTTTTACAAGGGAACAAAGGGGGTCTGATAGGCATTGGATCAAATTCTCTCATGCTCAATAACGACAGTAATTTTAGATAGTCTAGAAACAGTAGTTTTGTACCTAAGTAAAAAAATAGTAAAAGTTTTTCAAAAAAAAAAAAAAATGGTTTCGGAGCACATTTTTTGCATGAGCCATTTGAACCCTCAATATACAAATGACCAACTTTACTAAATTTTGTATGATGTAAGTGAGATCAAAACTGCCAATCACAAAATCAAAACTGAAATGAAAAATTAAACCATACTAAAAGTTAATATTAATAGTTAAATCACAAAATTATAACGTAACATTAATTGAATTGTATGAAATGAAAAATCAAGTTTAGATGACTGACGAATCTACCTCATATTATAGGTGTATAAATATATTAAATGTGAATAATTTGATATGCATCAATCAATTTATTTAATAACACAGTACATCCATCGGATTATATATATACATGCAATCCCAATCACTCTACTCGCTGCCTCCCACGAAAAAATTAAATATGCCACTTTTGAACAATACATACAAATTGCAAAAGTAAACAAAGTAAAAAGCTGGAAATTAAGGATTAGATGAGATGAGAAGGCAAAAAAAAATTAAACCTTGATAATGTTAAACACGATTAAAGCAATCCCAAGACATGCAACTCCGAATAGGACAAGGATTGTGATGTTCGACTTGCAACAAGCCTTCTTCCTGCACTTGCATTCCCTTAATTTAATTAACAACATAAAAATAATGATAAAAACAGTAAGATATGAAATGAAAGTAAAGAAGATTTTATGTGAAAAATAACTGGTACTGTACATACCATTTTGCAAACATAACAGCCATTGTAATTAATTTCCTCATCAAACTAGGGTTTTGAAGTTTAGAAGCTTATACACTATTTACTTTTTTGTTCATGTGAAAAATAATCTGAGGATATATCTTGCAAACTATATTAATCTATATATCTATTACTCTATATAAATATATATCTGCATCAGAAGACAATTAATTATACAATAATCTGAGGATTACATAACTAGATGCATTCATGGAGTGTTTTTCTTCTAAATTATACTACAAAAATGTGATTTGAAAGTTTCTCTGAAGATTTCGGTTTATGTTAGACAACAGGGGAAGGTACGCAGGTTATTATTATAGGATAAAATTGGACAAGCTATGGAATGTATATTGCATCAAACTTAGATGCTAACCATTAAACCATATGATGTAACAGTAGATCTTATTTGACTAATGAAAATCCTGTTATGATATTGAACACTATAAACCATTTTTTATATTTCAATCGACATGTTTAAATTGAACATATTTTTCTTAGAAGCGCAACTGTTTTGTTACGAAAAGCCGAAGATGATCTGAGTAAGGAAAGCACTGATCTAATTCATAATCTTAATTCCTACATGGGGAGGAAAATGCCATATGCGGATAATGAATTGGGGCGGATTGATTCTAATTTTCACTCAGTTGAAGGACAGAGAGAGAAAGAGAAGAAACCGGGCAGCATGGTCAATGGCTTGGGCAGAAATTAAATGAAACAGGGACGCTGAGTTTGGGCCCCGCTATTAAAGAGCTGTCTGTGACCGTTGAGGGTAAATTCCTCTGCAGTGTGGGTCCAGAAGCGTCAGAATTGGAGAAAGTGTTAGCGGACGGCACGGGATAGAACTGGAGGAAGTGTTATAACTACTCTTCTGACATGGCTGCTGATTTGGCATACAAATATTTAATCTAGCGTTAGGAGAAACTAAATAATGCGAACAACATTTTACCAACATATATACTTTCTAATATTAATTAGTAGTTCTGATAATTTATGAGGACAAATGTAAAATTAAGGAAACTAAGGGAGATAAGAAAAGCAAATAAACATTATAGAGTTTGGCGTTATAACACCAACTCCAAAACCAATCGAATCGATTTCAGCGTTATAACACCAACTCCAAAACCAATCGAATCGATTTCAAACAGTGAATCCAAACCGTTCAAACTCATCTATTTCATTAGTTGTGCGTTACATGGAAAATTTATAATTTTTCGAATTTATTTAGTATCAAGTCAAGTGGTCAAATGTGTGAGTTTTTAAGTTAATTTTAACGCATTCATTTTTCAATATTTTTGACCGCTTAATTTGATACTAAAATAACTAGAAAATATTTTTTTTTCTATGTAAATGCATCACTCATAAAGTAAATAGGTCTCAACATTATATATATGCAAATAAGGACAATTTTATGAAATATTTATATTTATATTTATTAACAACATCCTCCCGTGGGAATTAAATATAAAACGTGTCATACTCCCTTTCCCTTTCTTTCTGTTTACTTCAGCCTTAGAACTGATTAAAATTAAATTGAACAAACCTCATACTGGTATACAAAGCTATACGTACCTTGACTGTAGGAATTCCTTGTTTGCATCTTCCAAACCCTTCTCCTTAGTCTACAGTTCCTCATTCTCGATTTCTATGTTCTTAATCTTTCAATAGAGAAACCAATGCATATGTGGATCAATTAAAATTGAGTAACTAATTTAATAAATATGAAAAATAATATGGCTCTCAATTCTTGCAAGTGCATCAAAAGCATGACCTCTACACTAATTAAATTTAGTCTGCAGTAACTCACTCTTATTATGCATGTATTCAATCTATAAATAGATAAACCATTGCATATGCAGGTCATTCAAAAAGGGAACAACCAATTAGAAAAGTATCAAAAATAATACTCCATGATCAGTACCTCATATTTGAGCTTCTTTTGAATTTCATCTTTGTTATCCAACTCAGCTCTCAATTTTGGTAATTCATCCTTCTTGCTTTTTAAGGACTCAATCTATCAATAGATAAACCAACGCATATGCGAGTCAATGAAAAGTGAACAACCAATTAAAAAAGTATAAAAAATAATACTCCACGGTCAGTACCTCAGATTCGAGCTTCTTTTGAATTTCATCTTTGTTATCCAACTCAGCTCTTAATTTTGCTAATTTATCATTCTTGCTTTTTAAGGACTCAATCTATCAATAGAAAAACCAATGCATATGCGAATCAATGAAAAGTGAACAACCAATTAAAAAAATATCAAAAATAATACTCCACGATCAGTACCTCTGTTCCGAGCTTCTTTTGAACTTCATCTTTGTTATCCAACTCAGCTCTTAATTTTGGTAATTCATCATTCTTACTTTTTAAGGACTCGATCTATCAATAAAAAACCAGTTTATATGCGAGTCAATCAAAATTCAACAACCAATTACAAAAATAAGAAAAATAATACTCTACGATCAGTACCTCAGATTCGAGCTTCTTTTGAATTTCATCTTTGTTATCCAACTCAGCTCTTAATTTTGGTAATTCATCATTCTTGCTTTTTAAGGACTCAATCTGTCAATCGAAAAACCAATGCATTTGCGAGTCAATCAAAAGGGAACAACCAATTAAAAAAGAATGAAAATTAATACTCCACGATCAGTACCACATATTCGAGCTTCTTTTGAATTTCATCTTTGTTATCCAACTCAGCTCTTAATTTTGGTGATTCATCATTCTTGCTTTTTAAGTACTCGATCTATTAGTAGAAAAACCAATGCATTTGCGAGTGAATCAAAAGGGAACAACCAATTAAAAAAGTATGAAAAATAATAATCAACGATCAGTACCTCATATTCGAGCTTCTTTAGAAATTCATCTTTGTTATCCAACTCAGCTCTTAATTTTGGTAGTTCATCAATCTTGCTTTTTAAGGACTCGAGCTATCAATAGAAAAACCAAAGCATATGCGAGTCAATCAAATGTGAACAACCAATTAGAAAATCATGAAAAATAATACTCCACGATCAGTACCTCATATTCAAGCTTCTTTTCAATTTCATCTTTGTTTTCCAACTCAGCTCTTAATTTTGGTAATTCATCATTCTTGCTTTTTAAGGACTCGATCTATCCATAGAAAAACCAATTCATTTACGAGTCAATCAAAAGTGAAAAACAAATTAAAAAAGAATGAAAAATAATACTCCACGATCAGTACCTCATATTCGAGCTTCTTTTGAATTTCATCTTTGTTATCCAACTCAGCTCTTAATTTTGGTAATTCATCAATCTTGCTTTTTAAGGACTCGATCTATCAGTAGAAAAACCAATGCATGTGCGAGTCAATCAAAAGTGAACAACCAATTAGAAAAAAATGAAAATAATACTCCACGATCAGTACCTCATTTTCGAGCTTCTTTTGAATTTCATCTTTGTTATCCAACTCAGCTCTTAATTTTGGTGATTCATCATTCTTGTTTTTTAAGGACTCGATCTATCAGTAGAAAAACCAATGCATATGCGAGTGAATCAAAAGGGAACAACAAATTAGAAAAGAATGAAAAATAATACTCCACGATCAGTACCTCATATTCGAGCTTTTTTTGAATTTCATCTTTGTTATCCAACTCAGCTCTTAGTTTTGGTAATTCATCAATCTTGCTTTTTAAGGACTCGATCTATCAATAGAAAAACCAATGCATATGCGAGTTAATCAAAAGTGAACAACCAATTAAAAAAGAATGAAGAATAATACTCCACGATCAGTACCTCATATTCGAGCTTCTTTTCAATTTCATCTTTGTTATCCAACTCAGCTCTTAATTTTGGTAATTCATCAATCTTGCTTTTTAAAGACTCGGTCTATCAATAGAAAAACCAATGGATTTGCCAGTCAATCAAAAGGGAACAACTAATTAAAAAAGTATGAAAAATAATAATCAACGATCAGTACCTCATATTCCAGCTTCTTTTGAATTTCATCTTTGTTATCCAACTCAGCTCTTAATTTTGGTAATTCGTCAATCTTGATTTTTAAGGACTCCATCTATCAACATAAAAACCAATGCATTTTCGAGTCAATCAAAAGTGAAGAACCAATTAAAAAAGAATGAAAAATAATACTCCACCATCAGTACCTCATATTCGAGCTTCTTTTGAATTTCATCTTTGTTATCCAACTCAGCTCTTAATTTTGGTAATTCATCAATCTTGCTTTTTAAGGACTCGATCTATCAACATAAAAACCAATGCATTTGGGTGTCAATCAAAAGTGAAAAACCAATTAAAAAAGAATGAAAAATAATACTCCACCATCAGTACCTCATATTCGAGCTTCTTTTGAAATTCATCTTTGTTATCCAACTCAGCTCTTAATTTTGGTAGTTCATCAATCTTGCTTTTTAAGGACTCGATCTATCAATAGAAAAACCAAAGCATATGCGGGTCAATCAAATGTGAACAACCAATTAGAAAATAATGAAAAATAATACTCCACGATCAGTACCTCATATTCGAGCTTCTTTTCAATTTCATCTTTGTTTTCCAACTCAGCTCTTAATTTTGGTAATTCATCATTCTTGCTTTTTAAGGACTCGATCTATCCATAGAAAAACCAATTCATTTACGAGTCAATCAAAAGTGAACAACAAATTAAAAAAGAATGAAAAATAATACTCCACGATCAGTACCTCATATTCAAGCTTCTTTTGAATTTCATCTTTGTGATCCAACTCAGCTCTTAATTTTGGTAATTCATCATTCTTGCTTTTTAAGGACTCGATCTATCAATAGAAAAACCGATGCATATGCGCGTTAATCAAAAGTGAACAACCAATTAAAAAATAATGAAAAATTATACTCCACGATCAATACCTCAGATTCGAGCTTCTTTTGAACTTCATCTTTGTTATCCAACTCAGCTCTTAATTTTGGTAATTCATCATTTTTACTTTTTAAGGACTCGATCTGTCAATCGAAAGACCAATGCATTTGTGAGTCATCAAAATTGAACAACCAATTAAAAAAATATGCAAAATAATACTCCACGATCAGTACCTCAGATTCGAGCGTCTTTCGGATTTCATCTTTGTTATCCAACTCAGCTCTTAATTTTGGTAATTCTTCATTCTTGCTTTTTAAGGACTCGATCTATCAATAGAAAGACCAATGCATATGCGCGTTAATCAAAAGTGAACAACCCATTAAAAAATAATGAAAAATTATATTCCACGATCAGTACCTCAGATTCGAGCTTCTTTTGAACTTCATCTTTGTTATCCAACTCAGCTCTTAATTTTGGTAATTCATCATTCTTGCTTTTTAAGGACTCGATCTGTCAATCGAAAAACCAATGCATTTGCGAGTCAATCAAAATTGAACCACCAATTAAATAATATGCAAAATAATACTCCAGGATCAGTACCTCAGATTCGAGCTTCTTTTGGATTTCATCTTTGTTATCCAACTCAGCTCTTAATTTTGGTAATTCATCATTCTTGCTTTTTAAGGACTCGATCTATCAATATAAAAACCAATGCATATGCGCGTTAATCAAAAGTGAACAACCAATTCAAAAATAATGAAAAATTATACTCCACGATCAGTACCTCAGATTTGAGCTTCTTTTGAACTTCATGTTTGTTATCCAACTCTGCTCTTAATTTTGGTAATTCATCATTCTTGCTTTTTAAGGACTCGATCTGTCAATCGAAAAACCAATGCATTTGCGAGTCAATCAAAATTGAACAACCAATTAAAAAAATATGCATAATAATACTCCACGATCAGTACCTCAGATTCGAGCTTCTTTTGGATTTTATCTTTGTTATCCAACTCAGCTCTTAATTTTGGTAATTGATCAGTCTTTCTTTTTAAGGAATCATTCTATCAATAGAAAAACCAATGTATTTGTGAGTCAATCAAAAGTGAACAACCAATTAAAAAAATATGAAAAATAATACTCCACGGTCAGTACCTCAGATTCGAGCTTCTTTTGAATTTCATCTTTGTTATCCAACTCAGCTTTTAATTTTGCTAATTCATCATTCTTGCTTTTTAAGGACTCGATCTATCAATAGAAAAACCAATGCATATGCGAGTCAATAAAAAATGAACAACCAATTTAAAAAGTACGAAAAATAATACTCCACGGTCAGTACCTCAGATTCGAGCTTCTTTTGAATTTCATATTTGTTATCCAACTCTGCTCTTAATTTTGGTAATTCATTATTCTTGCTTTTTAAGGACTCGATCTATCAATAGAAAAGCCAATGCATATGCGAGTCAATTAAAAGTGAAAAACCAATTTAAAAAGTATGAAAAATAATATTCCATTATCAGTACCTCAGATTCAAGCTTCTTTTGAATTTTATCTTTGTTATCCAACTCAGCTCTTAATTTTGGTAATTCATCATTCTTCCTTTTTAAGGACTCAATCTATCAATAGAAAAACCAATGCATATGCGAGTCAATCAAAAGTGAACAACCAATTAAAAAAGTATGAAAAGTAATACTCCACGATCAGTAGCTCAGATTCGAGCTTCTTTTGAATTTCAACTTTGTTATCCAACTCAGCTCTTAATTTTGGTAATTCATCATTCTTTTTTTTCAAGGATTCGATCTACCAATAGAAACACCAATGCATATGCTAGTCAATCAAAAGTGAACAATCAATTAAAAAAGTATGAAAAATAATACTCTATGGTCAGTACCTCCGATTCGAGCTTCCATTGAGTTGTATGTTTGTAATTATCCAACTCAGTTCTTAATTTTGATAATTCAGTATTCCTTCTCTATCAATAGAAAAACCAATACATATGCGAGTCAATCAAAAGTGAACAACCAATTAAAAAAGTATGAAAAATAATACTCCACGATCAGTACCTCAGATTCGAGCTGCGCTGCATCGTGAGAGTTTGTATTTCCCATGGAACATTAGACCTATTTTAACCTCTAAACACACCGCCCTATTAAAATATTTAAATAATAATTAAACTAATTAAGTTATTAAAGGACACACTGTCCTAATAAGGTATATAAATGACTTGCTACCATAGAAGGAAAAATCGGAATCAGGATCGGCACCGTCCGATCCCGATCCCGGATCGGAAAATTGATCGGAATCGGCCCGGATCAGAAATCGGACTTTTTTGTCAGAAGCCTGTTTTATACTAAAAAAATAGAAAAAAAAATTGATAAAAAAATTTAGAAAAATTATTACAATCAAATAATTCACTAATACAATATAATACAAGCATTACAACTAAAAACACACTCTTTCACTCCCAAAAACTATAACGTGCTGATTGGATCACTTCATTATTATCTATATTATGATAGAAAGGAGGATATTGTTGCCCCGAACGAAAGAAAGAAGACATTGTAGAATACAAACTAGAGACTACGTACAAATTAGAATTCATATTTTATAACTGCCGCAAGAATACAAATTAGAATTGATATTTAATTGGGTCAGCTATAATTCATTGGGTCAAAGTTTGATGACATGAAATATTAAAATATTAAAACTGCTGTGGCCCAGCTACTGCGCCATGTAGAATCTTGACCAGCTGCGCCATGTAGAATTGATATTTTAATATTTCTAAAATGGTCAAGGTTCACCATGAACTATTAGTAATTATAAATTTTCTATTGCCTTCTATGCTATGAACTAAGTCTATTCAAAAAACAAAATAATTAGAGACTCATCTTTCCCACCCAGTTGCTGCGCCCCCTTTCCTGTTATTTCGAAACTTGGTTTTTTTTTTGAAAAACAAATGCAAAGAAGGCAAGAATCGGCTCAGAGTCGGGAGAAACGGCCGATTCTACACTGTTCAACCCTTTTTTTCCTCCAAAAATCGGATCGGTCTTGTCCGATCCCGGCTTGAATCGGCCGATTCCGATCTGAATCGTCCGATATATTTTGCCTTCTATGCTTGCTACTTTAGTTCCTTTTTGCTTATTATTCCTTGGAGACTTGTGTGGTGGATTCAAGGCATTTCCCTCGTCTAGTCAACTGGATCGTTTTTAAGATTAAAGGACAGTCACAGTGTGAGTCGAAAGGTTGCATCAATTGCTAATTAAGTGATATTCAATTTCCAATAAGAAAGAGGTAAGCAAACGGTCTGATATTCTAAAATCTGTACCGCCGTATGTGTGGAACCTGATCGTCATTTTCTTCATTCAAAGATATTGATTTGACAATAAATATCCCTCAACATCTGAGATTATATTACTTAATTAGTTCTGAGGCGGCAACTCATGACCCATCTATCTATAAATGCAAGAACCTTCAGAAAATTGCAATGAACTCATCCTACAACGTAACCAGGGCTCAAATATCAGTATATATAACTCTATATATTTCTCATCAATTAAATATTGCAATGGTCTCAGAGCCCCTGGTGTTCGTCACAGGGTCGTAAATTATGATAAAAAAAAAGAAAATACTCCTATTGTCCTTGCGGTTTGTAAAAAAACACTAAATTACATAATAGGCTGCAAAAGTAATAAAAACAAATTGAAGCCTTATAATTCCACACCGATGTGATTAATTTCTTTCTCTTTCTTTATGGGCAATCACACTAAGAACTGAATAACCCATATTATAAAAATATAGTCTGATATCAATAAGAATTTTAGAATTTTAAGAATATTTAAATGTTCTCTCTTCCACTATTAAATTACCACTAAAATCATACTAAAATCATTTGAAATACTAAATGACACTCGTAAGTAATAGAACATATATAATGGTAACAATTATCATAAAATAATAATAAAGTAATAATAGAGATTATAATAAAACACAGAAAGATTGAAGACAACATAAAATCTTTACCTTGTAAGAGATATGATCCAAAATAGAGAAGTTGTTGCTCTAGCATTCCATGTGTTTCTCTATTTTCTAGTTTGTTGTTCTGCTTTTGTAATTCTCCCTTAACAGTGAGCACTAAAATTGATGCTCAAATTCAACTATATGTAAGATAAAAGGAAAATTAGTTGTATGAAATTACCAAAATTTAGAAGTGCTAGTGAGAGGAGAGAGGGAGACATCTTGCTCTATTGCTAAAGAAAAAGAAACAAATAAAAAAGAACAGAAAGATACCCTGCTGAACAGAGAAGTAAAAGAAAAAGAGGAAAAAAATATCCCTAATATAATATACCTCTCTTTCTCTTTTAAAAGTAAAAGAAAGATACCCCTATATAATATACCTATCTTTCTCTTTTAGAAGTAAAAGAAAGATACCCCTATATAATATACCTATCTTCCTCTTATACCCTTTTTGGAAGAGGAAAGAAAAAGAGAGATAGAAAAAAATGATAAAGGAAAGGAAAAGAAATCTAATTGTTTGTTAAGCCGAAACTTTTATTTTCACCATTAAAAAAATGATAAATAAAGAAACCACGATTTTGTGGGAAATTGAAATTTAGCATGGACGCAACTTCACGTTGAGTCTTGCATCCAAAAACTTCTTCATTTTTAACCAACTGGAGTGGCCAAAAAAAATGTGGGCCTTGGTTTCTCTTTTTTTTAATGAATGGCAAATTTAAAATTTCTGGTTTGTTAAGGGGTTTAAAAGTGGAAAGAGTACGTAGCTAGTCTCTCAAGCAAAGAATTTCCATATCATCAAAGGGGAAAGAAGAAGGAAAGAATAAAACATATGGATATTCACATTACTAAAAGCAAGAGCATTTCACCATTTCCTTGTCTTGCCATTATGCTTTACACCTCTTATGAATATCTAAATTAAGCTTCAAATTTACAAAAGAGAAAACAAAACCAAAAGGAAAAGGTACCACACACAGAACGAAAGGAATATTAAGAGCATTTCTATCTCAGAAAACATTTAGAAATTAAAATTAGTCACGTCATTGAGTTTAGCAATTAAAGGATTCATAGTTTCTAAATCACTCCATTCCAAAAATTAATTATGAATTGCAATTAAGAGAGTGAGAGTGCTACATATAAGGAAAGAAAATATTTGAACCAATTAATTAGCTAGCGTGTCATAAAAAACATTTTCTCTTAAAGAAAATTTGCTAATTTAGAAAGTGTGGTACAACCCAGCAATTATCACATCAGATTATCAATCTAAAAGAAATCACCATTGTAGTAACAAAAGAAATTAATTGAACCGTGCATTAGCTGCTATTTATTTAGAGAAATGTTGTGGTACCCCGAGCCACCAAACCCGAGCCTATCCCCGAACTAGTTTAACTGGGTTTAACTGTCCGCTAATAACGGTAATTTATTAATTGCCATTAATTAACACATCGCTATTTTAATGCATTGTTGTTTTAATTTGATTGTTTTAAACATTAGCTTTGCATGCTTTTGTACTGTGTTTTAATTTCGTGGACAGTTTATTAGGAGCAGTTGTAATCACCAATCCCCGAGCTAGTCCCCCAGCTTGTTAACAGTCCTGTAATCATTAATTAATTACTTAAGTACTTTAACTAGTTAAACTAGTTATAAGTACTTGAACGTATTTTAAAGTACTTTAAAGTACAATTTAGACCCAGTTAGCTCGGGGACGCGGTGAGGGATTTGTTTTAATTTTAATTATGCAAATTAACAGCTTTTGATATTTAATAACCAAAAAAATAGTCTTCATTTTGAACAATTAATCTATTAAATGAAGATTTTTCAATGTTTGTAAACACATGTTTATATGCTTTAAAATGTGTTTGAAGAATAAGCTTTAAAATGTGTTTGTAAACACAGGTTTATATGTTTGTAAACATAGATTTTTCAATGTTTGTAAACACAGGTTTATATGCTTTAAAATGTGTTTGTAAACACATGTTTATATGCACAAATTTTCAATGCTTTGTTTATGTTGTTTATATGCACAAAAATAGTCTTCATTTTGAACAATTAATCTATTAAATGAAGATTTTTCAATGTTTGTAAATACATGTTTATATGCTTTAAAATGTGTTTGAAGAATAAGCTTTAAAATGTGTTTGTAAACACAGGTTTATATGTTTGTAAACACAGGTTTGTATGCTTTAAAATGTGTTTGTAAACACATGTTTATGTGCACAAATTTTCAATGCTTTGTTTATGTTGTTTGCTTGCCAGTACATATTGGTTTACATGCTTTACTTGTTCACTGGTATTGATATTAATCAGAGAATTTTCAAT
Source organism: Carex kokanica (assembly GCA_025461125.1). Classification (NCBI taxonomy): domain Eukaryota; kingdom Viridiplantae; phylum Streptophyta; class Magnoliopsida; order Poales; family Cyperaceae; genus Carex; species Carex kokanica. The sequence goes on along the minus strand of JAJGRX010000241.1, from coordinate 105,994 downwards.
GCTTTGTTTATGTTGTTTGCTTGCCAATACATATTGGTTTACATGCTTTACTTGTTCACAGGTACTGTTCCTGGCACATTCTGCACAAATGAAAAAAAAATGTGTTGGGGGACACCCTCGGGGATTAGTACAAATTTAGAGTTGTAAATTTCGTGCTCGGGGACGCGCTTGGGGATTGGTTCAAATTTAGAGCTGTAAATTTTTGCTCGGGGACGAATTCGGGGATTCGTTTTTTTTTTAAAAATGAAAATTTAACTCATTTACAATGAAAGTTAAACACTTGAATGTAGTTGATTAAACGCTTTCATTTATATGTTTAAATTATACGATTGTTTCGCTGCATTTGGCTGTGCTTTTGTTAATTTTTTTTAACAGAGCGTTTTTCTCTTCATGCAGCGAAATTCTATACAATAAAGAAAGATTGGTACTGTTATTGCGCTGTATGAAGTAAAACCTGATCTTTTTGTCGCCGACATTCTAGAAGGTTGGGGGACGCGGGCGGGTACTTTGTTTGGGGTACAATTATCAGCTTCCATTTATTTATGCTAATTACAACAACAACAACAACAACAACAAAAAATGACGTTCGCATCAATGGAGAGATTACGCAAGACTGTGATGTACCTATTGGAAAAGAGAAAACAGAGCTAGACAAGAGATATCTGACATCAAAAATATGGAATTCACATCCTCCCCGGTACTGTAATAGGGAATCTTTTACAATTACTGGATCTGGACCATTTATTTTAACTTGGCACGAATTTCAAGGCCCAATAATACTTCTACCTGTGCCAGCCCGAATCTCAAAGTGGCTGAGAGTTAATCTCAAACTGCAAAGTGAAGGAATGTTTTCCAGTAATAGAGAGGATACTTGTCCAACAACATGCTACTTCTTTGCTCAAGGGCATGTGAAGAATGAGAATAATACAAACATCCAAGAACTAGGATGCAACAATGCAAAAGAGAAATATTGAGAGCCATGCGAGAAATGATTAACTTTGGAATGAATAATGTGTAGGGTGTAGAGCTAGAGATGCATATATTCTAATTTATTTACACTCAGATAAATATTGGAATATTTTCTGTCTCATTCATACCTCACATGTGTATCATTATTTTTAATATTCAAACAATCGATTCGAATTATTTAACATGATATCCGTATTAAAATGTGTTTGATGGCCAAATTTGAAGTTTTTTTTAAAAAGAATTATTATTTTTTAGATTGGTATAAAATTACTTTTTTTTTTATGGTTGAGAATTTTATGAAAAAAAGTGATTTTAATATGGAGAAACTTGGTGAGCATAACTCCTAAATCTATTATTTTGGATTGGTTTCAAACGACAAATTCAATATGTTGAAATTGATCTACTTTACGAGTAATGTGTTCGATTAATCGATGTTCTCGATGACTATGTTTGGAAGTTGGAGTTTGAAGTCGAATGTTCATTTTATATCCATTCACGTGGTCTCTTACGATTGTATTTTTTAGTTCTTCAAACCATAGGCTACAGTTATTCTGATAAGAATAAGCGGTACAAGAGCAATTACTAAGACATGCTGCATCACACTCGTTTTCATCCTTTAGCACAAGAAATTGGGGATTATCAGGGTACTTATCTGTGTTTTCTATTGGGAGGAATACATTATCGAAACTGGAACTTTTATTAATTTGACAATTGAGTGGTTTATTTCTCGAACAATAACCGACACTGACAATACTCTGGGATCCTTTTATCTCTAGTTCTGGATCTGCAGGATGGAAACCATAAGGACAAGAGCATGTTGTCGTGGACCTGGTACCTAAGCAGAAACTAGATGGACCACAATATGAATCAAAGTCGCACAGAGTATCAGGACTAAGCCAAAGAGTATTTAAATGGGGAGGATCATTAACCCAATACATGCTAACGAACCCGTCGTTATCTAATTGTATGAATGTATGATTTTTGTTGGGAACATTAAATGTTACTAAACCATTGCCATCATCCACTATATTAATTAATTGAGGAAATATACCATGATATGTAGCATTACTTGATAATTGTCTGCTAATAAACCTCCAAGCTCTGCTTGGATCTAACTCCAAGCTGGACATAATAGAACCTAAATGATAATTCATGGTGTCCGACCACAAATTCGTTTTTGTGAGGTAAATATTTGTTCCTGTGGCAGCATTAAATCCAAGTGGTGCTCCCTGGAACCAAGTATCAGTTGGATGTTGAAAACTTTGCCATACTATTCTAGAAATGTTATCCGCTTCTTTAACTACAAGATTTTCGGTATCAAGCAGAACTGCAATGGTAGATGTTGTTTCATCCGATCTTGTCAGATTTGTTGACCAGATCAGTTTCTGAGATTTGATGAGTACTAAATTGCCAGTAGAAGAAATATTCAGTTCAGACGTAAGAGGATCATAAATAGGGTTGTCTCTATTGGCAACCTACAACACTTTATCAGAAATGTTTACAAACCGAATCCCCAGGTAGAAGTAATAAGGCCCGCCATAATCGTCAGAGAAAAGGCCAAGTTCATAGATACCATCTTTGGAAACTAAGGTTTGGTTTCCAGAAAGATTCTGACCTGGCAGCAGGGTATCGTTGGCTGTACAGAGACCATGGATCTGAAAATCGGAATCGGAATCGGTCATTTGATCGTGGAATCAGAATCGGGTGAATCAGTCGGAATCGGCCGAATCGGATCGGAAACTCGAATTTTTTTGCCAGAAGCACGTTTTGGACTACATTTGTCAAATAAACCACTATAACACTCATAATAATTAAATTTTGACAGACAACAATCAAATTTAGTGTATTACTTGTAAAACTAATATTTATATAATTTAGAAATTAAATAGACTATTCCATAAAATAATAAAAAAGCTTAATAAATTCACAACTTTACATTTCTATATTTTATTTTGTATGCATTAATTTTTCTTCATAGAAATTATTTTATTTCATAAACAATTAATATTTTATTTTGATTAAGTAAAATAAAAAATAAAAAAAATAAATTACTATTTTCAACAACTATATATATGCACAGTTTACTTCAGTCAAATAAAAATAATCATAAAATAAATCACATTCTATTTAATAACATAATCAATATTTAATTAAACTATATAGGACAGCATTTTGAAAAATAGTAAAATTAAGAAGGGCCGGATTGTAATTTTCCTCAAATCCAATGGGACTCCTGGGCCGACTCATCTCTTCTCCTGTTCACTCATTTCTTCCCCTTTCTCATTTCTTCTCCTCCACCTTTCACTCAAATCGAATGGGACTACGCCGATTGAGATTCCTTCTCCTGCGCCTGCGCCGATTGAGACTCCCCCCTATGAAACTCGAATGGCATAGCCTACGATAGACAGCACAGCACAGTCCAGGTTAGTGCGAATTGGAAATTTTTGCTTTGAATCGGCTCAACTCGGTGTAACTCGGCTTGAATCGGTTTAACTCGGCTTGACTTGGTCGAAAAATCAGAAAACTCGGCCGAGTCAAGCACTGTTCATCCGATTTTTGATAAAAAAAACTCGCATAGGCGCGAGACTCGGGTAAAACTCGGCCTGGTCCAGTCCGATTCCAAGTTGACTCGGCAGAGTTGATGACGAGTATTTTTGATATATGGAATTGTGCTTGGATTATACTATTTTTGCCTTTAAATTTATTATTCTTAATACCCAAAGAGAGGTTTGTTGCAAGCGCACAACCAATCAATGTAGTACTTAGGGTGTCGAACCACAAAGAGTATGGTAAATACTTAGCTTAAATTTTAACAATTAATTTCAGAAATAAAATAAAGTAAAATTCAAATAAAGTAAATTAGGGGCTTTTTGTTCTAAGTCATAAAGTTTGGGTTCAATACCCGAAGAAAGGAGTTTAAACAAATGACAGTAAAAAGAAATAAAAGAAAGGTTGGTTTGTTTTCAAGTTGAGGAGATCTAGGGGTATTCGGTCTACAATCCCTTGGTAATTCTATCTATTAGGTATTGTTTAAATTCATGTATGATTTGATGAGGTTTCTAACCTAATATGTCATTAAGAGTCACTTTCGTGAATTAATAACGTGCCTAGGTAATTCGGACTTCACGATTAGGTTTATCACCCTAGCTACCTAGACCATAAGCTCTTGTTAGGTATTGTTTAAATTCATGTATGATTTGATGAGGTTTCTAACCTAATATGTCATTAAGAGTCACTTTCGTGAATTAATAACGTGCCTAGGTAATTCGGACTTCACGATTAGATTTATCACCCTAGCTACCTAGACCATAAGCTCTTGTTAGTCTCTTCTCTCCTCGAATATTGGTATTTCACGATTAAATTCATCATACCAATATCCGATTCAATTTGAGATGTCCTAATTAGGGTTTGACTTCACGGTTAGGTACTTCACCAAGTTCCTAACCTTAACTTCTGCAGTTTCGGCTTAGATTACAAATTTGTTAGATCCTAATCCAAACCTAGGGTAATTGCATTCATACTTTGGTACTATCCTATTGATCCTAGTCAATTTTGATTCTTTCGAATCCAAAACAGGATAACTACAATTCAAGTACTAATTATGTAAATAACACAAATGATAAATCACAGAAATTAACATCAAATCCCAATAAACAATTATAATAAAAACAAATAACCGAATAAAATAGAATTATACAAGTTCATGCATTGACCTAAACCCTTAGAGAGAGAACTACTCTCTCTTGGAGAAATCCATTACAAAGTTAGCAAAAATAAGAAGAAATGAAATAAAGAAATGATTACACCCTTTATTGAATCAAAAACCTCAATCTTGTCGAAATCTTGCTTTGAACTTCTTCTTCTCCTTCCTTGAAAAACTTCCTTGCTGCAGAATTTTTACGCTAAGTGTATGTGGAGAGAGATGAGAGATGAGATATGATGTGGGATGTCCCTTGAATGGGAATGAATCCCCTCTTTTATAGCCAAAGACTATGCCCAATTAAGAGGCTTGAAGGTGGGATTAGTGGGTGTTATCTTTACAATGTTTTCCAGACTTGTATGTCTAATTTTGGCCCTTAAAACGCTTCCCCGGATGTGCCAGAAATAGAAAAACTGTCGAAAATGCATTTTTTGGCTGTCTGCGGGTCCAGTGCGGATGCTCCGGGCTGCACTGGAGGTGAGTGCATGCGCACTGGGCTCAGACTTTTTTTCTGGGGAGTTCTGAGATGCTGAAAATTCGTCTAAGTAGTGAGTGCGTTCGCACTGGCGTGAGTGCGTCCGCACTGGATCCCAAATTTCCCTTTTTAGTTTTTCATGTTGTAGATCTTCTCGCTAGCTTTCCAAAAAGTGGTCATATGCCCAAAACGGAGTTACGAGTCAAAAGTTGTGGCCGTTTTAAGTTCAGGTTCCAGTTCTGCGTTCTGCCCCAGTGCGGCCAGACCACCCGTACTGGCTGCGACAGTGCATCCGCACTGCGCTCGGACTTTTGCTGTGCGACCAGAATGCGGCTGCATCGATATCCGTGCATCCGCACGGATTTTGATGCATAGCTTATTATACATTTTTCAAATTGGCGCGCGTCCAGAAATCCATCTAAGTACTTAGTGCGGCCGTATCGCAATCCGTGCTTCCGCACTGGGCACTTTTCTTCGTTTTTCTTCATTTCCTGCAAATTAAAACCAAGCAAACGCAGTAACTTGATTCTAGGTGTATTCTATTATCTTTATATTCAAAATACAAGATATTTGGTGTTGTTTTATGATAAAATATAGATCGAATGTGCATATAATTTACGCTTATCAGTTGACTCGGAATCGGTCGATTTTCCAAACAATGACAGAGACGACTCTCCATGATGAAGATGATGATGGTTAAAATGAATAGTGTCATCGGCAAGTTTTTGCTCTGTATCTGTTCTTCTTTAATCAAAACCAAAAATATTGTTTGTGTGAGAGGGTGTGAGACACACACACACTTTATCCTACACAAGGATATGTCTCACTCCTATAATGAATGAATACGGTTGAATGAATGTCTGGTTCCTGTTATGTCATTGACTAGTGGATAGAGAAAAAAAGAAGGAAAAAGTAATTTGAAGTCTTGATTAAGTTTAATTTATTTTCTAAGGTTTTATTTTGTATTTTTTTATTATAATTTTTTTTTTGGCATTGTTCATGTAAATGTATAAAGTTTAAGTTTAAGGATTTTTTGTTGTATTTTCATTTTTTAGTTAAAATATTATTTGTGTAACAATTTGTGTAATGTAATTGTATATTGTTTCTATTGGTAAATATATTGTTGTTAGTATATATTGTGTAAAAATTATAGTTTTTTTTTTAATTTAGTTTAATATTGTGATATATTAGTAAATGTATTGTTTAATTTCTGACATTTTTATTAATACCCTCGGTGCATAAAAAATTATTAAAAATAACCACCGGTCCAAATCTTTATTAAAAATACCCATACCGGCCAATTATTGGCCGGTTCCGATTAAAAAGCCCTACCGGCCAATAATTGGCCGGATCCGATTTAAAGTCCCAACCGGCCAATAATTGGCCGGTTCCGAGGTTGATTGATTTTGAACGTCCAATAATCTGCACGAATCTCAAAGCAGCCCAATTCGTTTTAAAACTCCCTTCCTCTCCTCTCTTTCCCTGCCGCCTCTCCTCTCTTTCCCTTCCGCTGCCGCCTCTCCTCTCTTTCCCTGCCGCCCTCTCTTTCCCTGCCGCTGCCGCCTCTCCTCTCTTTCCCTGCCGCCTCTCCTCTCCCCTGCCGTGCCCTCTCCTCTCTTTCCCTTCCTCTCCTCTCTTTCCCTGCCGTGCCTCCTCTCTTTCCCTTCCTCTCCTCTCTTTCCCTGCCGGCCCTCTCCTCTCTTCCCTGCCGTGCCTCTGTTGGCCTCCTTGCGCTGCTGTGTGGCCAGTCCTGTTGGTGTGGTGTTGCTGATTTTGCTTGACCCGCTCGATTTGGGTGCTGACCTGGTTCGCTGTTTTTGTTGCCTTCCCTCTCCATTCGGGTAATTGTTGGAACCCTCTGGTGCCTTGTTTTGCTGTGTAGTGCCCGGTTTTGCTGTGCTATTTCTGGTGCCTTGTTTTGATTTTGCTGGTACACTGGTACACCGTACCAGTAGTGTTGTGCTTGGGTGCTGCTGTGAAGCTGGGCCTATTCTGGTTTGATTTCCTTGCTGGCCTTGTGGCCTTGCGTTGGCTTTTCTGGTTGGTACCTGTTGGTGGAGGTTTGCCTGTTTTGTTGTTCCTTTGGGTTGGTACCTGTTGGACTTGTGTTCCTTTTCTGGTTGGTACCTGGTTGGTACCTGTTGGAGTTGTGTTCCTTTTCTGGTTGGTACCTGGTTGGTACCTGTTGGACTTGTGTTCTGTGGTGGCCTTGCCTTGCGATATGTGAACAAGAGTTGCTGGTACCAGCCCAGTGTAGCCACTGGTACCAAACTTGAAATGACAGGGACCTTGTTGAGAAAATTTGAAATATTTTGAGTATTGGTGCATGAACTGAGCCCTTGCGTAAAATAGAATATGACATGGACTAAATTGCAAAAGTTTGGATTTTTGCAATCTGTTGGAAATTAAAAATGAGGCCGAAATTGATTAAAAGGAATAAAAAGGAGGATTTAAAAGTGGGTTTTTGCAAAGGCATAAGTGAAATAAAATTGGATAAATTACTTCGGGTCTCGAGCTTCCATTTGGTTGGCTCGATCCGAAGTTTCACTTAAAGCTCGGGAAATGATTAGATTAGTCCTGGATTGATGACTCATGACATACTATGAGCAGATACTAGATTATCCAGCAGGACACGATATGATCCCGAAATACACAACAATTAAAAGTCCCAACAATAGTTAATTAGGATTAACACATTTAAATTAGAACTACCAACAATAGTTAATTGGGGGCACGACGGGAGTCTCCATTGCAACTGAGCATTGACTAGAACTACCACCCCCTGCCTCTCTCGGAACTCTTCTAACATAGATCTCTATTACAAAATCTCCGTTGGCCTTAAAATACCCACACAACCCTCTCCAGGTATTTTCATCTGTTATTTTCGCAAGTGAATATTTCCCGGTGTTTCCATTACACACTCGGGTCGCCAATTCAAGGTTGCATCTTTCTGGATTAAAACGGGTGTAATCGAAAATTGTGACTTTCAAGTCCAACAGAGATATATTATCGTCAACCATAACCGAAGCAATTGGTTCTCTGTTGTAATAAGGTCCGTCTGCATTATGTTCAAGCTTACCACCCCAGTGTATAGAAATCAATGGCATTGTGATCGAACTACATTTTGAAATTGATAATAATTTGTCAGGTTACTAATGTACACAGTGACTGAATAATAAAGAAAATTATTTTAAATTAAGTTCATTTAGTTTTAACTAATTTTAGTTAATTAAAATTAATTAAAATTAATTGTCTCTAGAGTTGTAAATTGCCCATTCTTGGACTGGGCCTCAGGCCTGGTTTGTTGTTTGTTTGGGCCGAAATTGAATTGTTGATTCCTATTGGTTTATCCATTTGGTTTTATTATTGTTAGTTTATATATAAAGTTGTGTGTGTTCCTAAATATATCTACTCTTTTATTAAATAATATTTGTCCATCAAAACAAAAAAATAATATGTATATTTATCCAACAAATTCAAATGCTTCATTAGTGTTTCTATTTCTTAGTTTACTAAATCTAAAATATTGATTAAGAAAGAAAATAATTATTAATTGTGCTCTTAATTAATCAACTGATTTCGTAGATAACCCCAAGTTCAAAATAATAAACAACTCTGGTCATATAGATAACCCAAGTTCTCACATCATTAACAAAAAGATAAGCACTAAAAATACATCCAACTTTTATGCATCCTTTCTTGTCTGATCTGAGCCGTGTGATCCGCATTAAGTTATATCCGTTCAATTTACCAATTTACAATTTTAATGTACACACAAATCTCGACACAAATCCGCACCTTAGACCCCACCTATCAGTCAAATCCAGGCACAACTAACCCTTTCCCTGGGCCTTAACCATCAACTATCCCCGGCACTTACAACAGGAACCGTGTTGGTGCCAGTAGTAGTCGTGCCCATGGAACTGCTTATATGATGATAACTGGACCAAGATAAATTGAAATGTGAGCTCCTTTTTCTGAGTTCTAGAGTTCTTTTCCTTTCCCCTTTTTTGGCATTGAAAATATTTGCTAATTGTTATGATTTTAACCCTTTGCTATTGCAGAGACAGAGATAGAGGTAGTGAGGGTCAAGGCCAGGTGGAAGTCATTGTAATTTTAGATTATTTGTATGTGAAGGAATGGTCGAGTCGGTGCTATTAAGTATATTGTTTTTAACAGCATTTTGTGCTTTGACATTAGGTTGTTAACAGCATTTGAAAGACTCATATGTATTTCAATTTGGTTGAAGCTTTTTGTGTTAGTTGATCTTTATTTCTTTCTCATTTATGGTGTTCTCTCTTTGTATTGCCACCATATTCGTTTTTATTTATAAAGGAGTTTTCTTTTTTCTGTCAGGGTATCCCACATCTATCCATGCTTTGGCATTTTGAACCAAATCAACTAGGTACAACTCAAAAAAAAAAAAAAAAAAATCCAAAAAATATTTATATTCATTTCAATTTTAATTTCACAACCCATTTTTCACACGCAGAAAATTTTTCACATGTCAACATTTTTTACAAGGGAACAAAGGGGGCCTGATATTCATCGGGCCAAATTCTCTCTCATGCTCAATCTCGACAGTAATTTTAGAAAGTCTAGAAATAGTAATTTTCTATCGAAGTAAGAAAAAAGTAAAAGTTTTTCAAAAAAAAAAAAAAAAATGGTCAGGGAGCACATTTTTTGCACAAGGTATTTGAACCCTCAATATACAATTGGCCAACTTTACTAAATTTTGTATGATGTAAGTGAAATCAAAACTGCCAATCACAAAATCAAAACTGAAATGAAAAATTAAACTATACTAAAAGTTAATATTAATAATTAAATCACAGAATTATAACGTAACATTAATTGAATTTTATGACATGAAAAATCAAGTTTAGATGACTGACGAATCTACCTCACATTATAGGTGAATAAATATATTAAAGGTGAATAATTTGATATGCATAAATCAATTTATTAAGTGACACACAGTACATCCGTCGCATTAGATGCAATCCCAATCACTCTAGCTCGCTGCCTCCTACCAAAAAATTAAAGATGCAACTTTTGAACAATACATACAAATTCCAAAAGTGAACAAAGTCATAGCTGATATGATAAGGCAAAAAAAAAAATTAAACCTTGATAATTTTAAACACGATTAAAGCAATCCCAAGACATGCAACTCCGAATAGGACAAGGATTGTGATGTTCGACTTGCAACATGCCTTCTTCCTGCACTTGCATTCCCTTAATTTAATTAACAACATAAAAATAATGATAAAAACACTAAGATATGAAATGAAAGTAAAGAAGATTTTATGTGAAAAATAACTGGTACTGTACATACCATTTTGCAAACATCACAGCCATTGTAATAATTTCATCATCAAACTAGGGTTTTGAAGCTTAGAAGCTTATACACTATTTACCTTTTTGTTCATGTGAAAAAAAAAACATTTCATGGCCTCAAAAAGTTCAACAGAATAGAAAGTGAATGGTAAAATCTTGCAAACTATATTACTCTATATAAATATATATCTGCATCAGAAGACAATTATACAATAATATGAGGATTACATAACTAGATGCATTCATGGAGTGTTTTTCTTCTAAATTATACTACAAAAATGTAATTTGAAAGTTTCTCTGAAGATTTCGGTTTATGTTAGACAACAGGGGAAGGTACGCAGGTTATTATTATTGGATAAAATTGGACAAGCTTTGGAATGTATATTGCATCAAACTTAGATGCTAACCATCAGGGCCGGTCCTGAAGATTTTGGGGTCCGAGGCGGGATAAAAATTTGAGTCATTTATATAGGGGTGTAAATGAATCAGATATTATCCGATTTTGTTTGGATCTGAATCTGAAAAATTACTTAAATTATCTGATCTGTATTTGTATCCGAGACTATCGGTATTTTTATCCATATCCGAAAATTTATAACGGATAAGGATATTGTTTAATAATTAACTATCTATATCCACATCCGTGTTCGTATTCGAAAAGTTACAACGGATAAAGATACGGTTTAATAATTAACTATTCGTAACTATCTGTATCTGTATACGGTTTATTAAGCCATTTTGAAAATTGCTGATCCGGGTGAACACTAAAAACAGTGCAACCAAATTCTAGACCATGTGATCAGCAATTTTCAAAGTGGCTTAATAAATAGTAAAAAAAATTCAAAAAATGTAAAATTTGGTCCAAGCACATTTCAATATGGAGATCAACTTGAACAGTTCGGATCAACCGTTTGGACTTTGAAAATCCGAAAACAACTTGGTAGCACCGGGGAGCTAGGAACTACCACTTTGACCTTAGTCACTCTCTCTCTCTCTCTCTCTCTCTCTCTATATATATATATATATATGAGTGATGCTACGATGCTTTGGAAAGTAAATATGGTGTTTTACTTCCCGCTCATATCTCCATTTTCAAAGTTCAAACAATTGATCTAAATTTCTTAACATAATGTTTATATTGATATGTGCTTGGAGACCAAATTTTACCTTTTTTGAAAAAATTTACTAGTATTTTAGAATTTTTAAAAATCTGTGTTTTTTGAAAAAAAATAATTTATTTAATGAAAAGCTGTGATGTTTAAAAATTCTAAAAAAATAGTAAAAAATTTCCAAAAAATGTAAAATTTGGTCTCCAAGCACATATGAATATGAAGATCATGTTGAGAACTTTAGAGGTTACTAAGATCAAAGTGGTATGACCAATGTCTTAGTGCTACCAATTAGTTTTTGCAATTTTAAAGTCCAAATAGTTGATCTGAATTGCTCAACGTGTTCTCCATATTAAAATGTGCTTGGAGACCGAATTTTACATTTTTTTGAATTTTTTACAATTTTTTTAAATTTTTTAAAATCACTATTTTTCATAATAAAAAAAAATCTTCAAAACAGTGATCTTCAAAAATCCATAAAAAATAGTAAAAAAAATTCAAAAAATGTAAAATTTGGTCTCCAAGTACATTTTAATATGGAGAACTCGTTGAGCACTTCAGATTGACTATTTGAACTCTAAAAATCGCAAAAATAAATTGGTAGTACCAAGGTCTTGGTCATACCACTTTGATCTTAGCCAACCTCTATATATATATATATATATATATATATATATACTAGTATCGTGCCCGTGCGTTGCAACGGAATATATGATAAAATAACAAAAATAAATTCTCATACAAAATGACAAATTTTCATAAAAAAACAAAATTAGAAATATATTCTACATTTAACACAGTAATATGTATAGAAATAAGAAAATAGATAAATAAGGAAGTGAACAAAAAATTGATTTGTATTGTGATCCGCCGTATAGAAAATTTCAATTGGAGAGAGAAATAAGGAAATAAAAAAAATAAGAAAACGGAGAATTATATCGCTAAATTTTAGAGTCTGTTTAATTTTAATTGTAACACATCGTGTAGCGCGTATGTTTGTAGCTAAATTTAAACTTCTACACATAAAACAGATGCATTTAATCAAAAGAAGATAGATTATGTGATTGGAGAGCTGAGATTAAATCCAAAATTAATCTTTCAATCATAGCCGTTGGCGGATCGGACACCCAACGTGCTTAATAATGGAATGGAGATATATATATATATATATATATATATATATATAGGAAGTGGCTACGGTGCTACGCGTAGCATAGAGGGCCTCCGTGCTACGGCTCAATATTTGAGTTTTCAAAATCCTAACGGTCGATCCGAACTGTTCAACATGATCTACATATGAATATGTACTTGCAAATCAAATTTTACATTTTTTAGAATTTTTTTACTATTTTTTTACATAGGTAGAAAATCAGTTGATCTAAATAGTACAAAATTTCCAGATCAAGTGATTTTCTACCTATCTAAAAAAATAGTAAAAAAATTCTAAAAAATGTAAAATTTGGTTTGCAAGTACATATTCGTATGGAGATCATGTTGAACGGTTCGGATCAACCGTAAGAATTTTGAAAACTCAAATATTGAGCCGTAGCACGGAGGCCCTCTATGCTACGCGTAGCATATTAGCCGAATTATATATATATAGAGAGATGGACTTAGCTACTTCGCGAAGTAAAACGACTTTGTACTTCACGCCATATCTTCATTTTCAAAGTTCAAATAGTCGATTCGAACCTTCCAACATGTTCTTCATATTGAAATGTACTTGGAGACCAAATTTTACATTTTTTGGAATTTTTTTACTATTTATTAAGCCACTTTGAAAATCTGAAAATCCTTATGAACAGTAAAAAACAGTAGCTAAGTCCATCTCTATATATAGTGCTGGGCTTAGCTACTTCATGGAGTAAAACGACTTGGTACTCCACGCCTCATTATTTCCATTTTGAAAATCCAAACGACCGATCCGAACCGCTCAAGTTGTTCTCCATATTGATATGTGCTTGGAGACCAAATTTTACATTTTTTGGAATTTTTTTACTATTTATTAAGCCACTTTGAAAATCACTGATCCGGCGGTCCAGAAATTTTTACTGTTTTTTACTGTTCATAAGGATTTTCAGATTTTCAAAGTGGCTTAATAAATAGTAAAAAAATTCCAAAAAATGTAAAATTTGGTCTCCAAGTACATTTCAATATGAAGAACATGTTGGAAGGTTCGAATCGACTATTTGAACTTTGAAAATGAAGATATGGCGTGAAGTACAAAGTCGTTTTACTTCGCGAAGTAGCTAAGACCATCTCTCTCTATATATATATATATAATAGATAGATAGAGAGAGAGAGAGAGAGAGAGAGAGAGAGAGGAGTTGGCTAAGATCAAAATGGTAGTTCTTAAGTCTTGGTGTTATCAATTGGTTTTTGCAGTTTCAAAGTTCAAATGGTCGATCAGAAGTGCTCAATGTGTTCTCTATATTAAAATGTGCTTGGTGACCAAATTTTATATTTTTTTGAAATTTTTTTACTATTTTTCAAGGATTTTTGAAAATCATTATTTTGAATAATAAAAAATAAATCTGAAAAATAGTGATTTTTAAAAATTCATAAGATCAATTTTTAGTGGGTATATATACGAAAACGCTTCCACCTTATATGTATCGTATCCATTGACACCCCTAAACTCAAGGTACTATTTCGTTTGTTGGTACACAACTAAATAATCCGAATTTCTTTTTCTTACAATCTTCTAAAAGAAAAAAAAAAAATCCAATAATCAATTTTTTTTTTAATTTCAGAATTATCAAATGTGCAGATATAATATGTTGGTTGCGCACGTACAATTCTGTACAACCAAATATATTTGTGGAAATATTAATTTCACTGGATTTCATATCTTTTAATCGGTGGGTTATACAGATTATATCTAGAGGTGCTACTTTTATCCGATTACCCGGATCCAATCCGGAACCGAACCGGATCCGACCCGGAACCGAACCGGATCCGGTTAATTTGGGTAGGGTATGGTTTAAAAAAATATAACCGGTTAAATTATGGGTACGGTTACAAAATTAATAATTTAATATCCGATCCGGATCCGAATCGGAACCGATATTGTAATGGATAGGATATGGGTTTGATTTAGTTATCCGACTCATAACCGAACCCGACCCGATACTCATATAAATACCTGATAAAACATATATGAATAACTATGAAAATACAATTTTACATATAATCAAATCAACAAATGTCACGCCAGTAATCACATTTTGCATATTAATTTTTTGAATAAAATTTATTGCTTTGAATATATCCTTCAATATCTGTCTTATATATCATCCTCATAATTATGAAAATTTATTGTTCTCATTGATATGTCATTCGCAATAAATCTCATAGAAATCAAATATTTGCCATAAATTTAATTCTCTATTCAAACAAATTAGTATTAATATTTCATTCATGGATTTTTTGAATCATAGAAAAGAAAATCACCATCTCCAATATTTTACTTTCTAAAAATTATATCTATTCTTCAATATTTTGATTTTCAAAAGTTATTTATCTCCACCCTCCTGAATTCAAAAGCTATTAACAAAAAAAAAAAACTTTCGAATATTTTTTGTTACACCATGAGTACTCCAAACAATCAACAATCAAATCCTGAAAATACTACACAAGTTCCACAAAATATTATTGAAGGCTCTAATGAGAAAAAAAGAAAAACATATGTAGTATGGGAGTTGTGACATATACCTGCTCCGGATCCGGAACCGCCCTATATCCGAACCGGACCCGATAATCCACAAACAAGTTATGGGTATCTATCTATCCGGAACCGAAAGAATGGATCCGAAATATCTACTGGTAGATAGGTATCCAGATCCGGACCCGACCTAATTTAAAACAAATAAGTATATGGATCGAAATTTGGACCCGAACACTTTTAAAGTACGGGTCCAAATATAATAGTATCCGGACCCGACCCGACCCGATAGCACCTCTAATTATATCTACGAACACGATAATTTTGGAATTTTTTCAAGGATGGTAAGGAAAAAAAAATCGCTTTTCACCACCAAATGAAAATAAAATAATAATGATGATGCTTTCATGACATGATAGACTGGTACCTATCAAATAACAGCAGCACAGTTTCTTTGAAATTAAGATTACTATGTACCAATTACCAACAGGCACGTCACGTTCCATCTTAGCCAATAAAAGTGGCGGATAATGGAGACGGGTAACGGCTCGTCTCCAGTTATAACTGAACTGGACGGTCCTAATCCATCTGATTGTTGTGGATTTGTGGAGTCTGTATGTACCGGCCCGAATCCAATGAACTGAGATTAATTTTCAGCCAAGCCATTAAAATTCAGTATCAAATTAAACATAAGAGGTCTGTTTTTGAGATTCGTATTGCAATTGGAGTACGCTTGGATGGGAGCTAGAATAGCTAGAATAGCGAAATTTGAGATAATAAATGAGAATAGAGAAAAAATAGTGATTTTGAGAATAGTGTGAAAATAATGTTATTCGGATTAGTAAAAAATATTATTTGGATTGTATATTTGAAATAATAAATAGTTGTAACCGATAAAGAATAGTGTTAAAAATGTGCTAATTAAGAGAAAATATAGGCAAGTAGTGTCTTAAACGAATTATCACAACGTGAGATAATAGAAGTGACGTCAATTTTGTCATTTCGGAATTGTGCTAGTGAAAATTCAAAAAGGAAACATTTTTCTCTCTTTGTTCACACTTTCGAATAGTTATTCTAACATTTACAAAGAATAGTGAATAACATTTATTCTAACTATTCCAAATAACAAAAATATTGTTGAGATACATATTACTATTCTGAATAATTTCTACTCTAAAATAACTGTTATTGTTGACACATTTAAACATATCCTAAAGAACGGTCTAAATTTGAAAATTAGACATACCATGCCAGAGAAATCTACATTGTAGCTCATACAGTTTAATTAGTAGGTGGAAATTAAAGGAGCCAAACACCGTGTACAGCTTGTATTTAATTCCCCGTAATTTATAGAATTGCGCCACGTTTCCCATTAGCTCTCTATTGTCTTTACTCTTTCTTTAGTACGGGGCTGCGGGCTTATTTTTGTTTTCGAAAATGTTTTTTTTTTTTTACGGTCCAACCTGAAATATTGTCTAGAGTAGCAATTTTTTTAATGTATATTTGTATCTATAAATTAAATACTTAAATAGTTTTAATAATAAAATTTACGTTGTAATTTTTGAATCAAAGGCATATTATAGTATAGATGACAATAAAAATACGCAGATTCAATTCTTACAAAAAAACTATCGAAAAAACTAAAAACGAATAAAATGTGTCAACGAAGATATTATTACTTAGCACTTAGCTGGTTGTAGGGGTGGCAACGAGCTGGCTTGTCACAAGCTGGGTTCAGCTTGAACTCGTTACGAGTTAGCTGACTTTAGGGTCCGAGTAGAAATCTTAGCTTGAAATCGTGACGAGCTAGACCAAACTAGCGAGCTGGCGAGCTGGGTATAGATGGATCTTGTTTTAAGAAGAAACTAAATTCTACAAACTTCTTCAACCGAGTTGAACTGAGTTGAACCGAGCTAGACAATATAAACTGCACACAAATTGATGCCTAGCCGAGCTAGCTTGCGAACTAGCGAGCGAGTTAAGTCTATGCTTGAACTCGTTAATTCTGGACCGAACTAGTAGCGAGCTACACTACTACAAAAAAGCTAATTCTACACTGCACATTGTACACGGTTTTTCTAATTTTATATAAAAACCGTGTGTCAAATATGAAATTGTGAACGGGTTAAAAATATTGGGGAATTATACACGGACACTTAGTTATAAATCAGTGTATAATTGTTTGAGAGAGCTACACGGTTTATTAGGGGAAAAAAAGCCGCGTGCAAAGAAACCGTGTGGAAAAGATTGAGAGAGCTACACGGATATTATACAAAAATCCGTGTATGAATTGCTACACGGATATTTGATTAAATAACCGTGTACAAATATTAAGAGAGCTACACGGTTTTTAGTTACATGTCCGTGTAGAATAGTTATAGAGCTACACGGTTTTCTTATCAAATATCCGTGTATAAAGGGTTATGCTACACTGCTTTTTTAATAAATAACCGTGTATAAATTGTCACAGAGCTACACGGATTGTTAAGTATAAATCCGTGTAGAAAAGCCGTGTAGGGTTTTATCCAATAATATAAATGAACTCCTTCTCTCTCTTCCAGAGACTTCTCCTAGCTTCCAGCGCCGTTTTGATCAACTAATTAATACGCCCTCTGTCTGTGTTGAACTGAGATCTGATTTCCGCAAATTAAAGGCTAGCATAGCTGGAAGCTGTCATCTTTGAAGTTTATATTTTCTCCTCTCTAAATTTCGAAGGTTAGTATATACATATTTTCCTTTTTCCTCTCTAATTTTCTGTTTAGTAATTATTATTGCTTATTTACTTAGGTGTGTAATATATGCATGCATGCTTGATTTAATTAGTAATTAGGTAATGTAAATATATAATTAGTGTATTGTTGTCCAATAACCGACCTATAAATGATTTTTAGGTCCATGCCCGTTCAAAATTAATCCAATAGGGATTAATTTTGGACAGTCCCCGTTTTGGAACTGCTCTGTGAATATTATGTCTCATTTAGGATGTGAACACATATTAGTGGGTTTTAATTAGTATTTGAGGAAAGTTCGACGGTATTTTCCCTTATTGCTCCTACGAGTATGTGGTTCGTACGCATACTTGGGGAGTTAAGGGGAAATGCTGCCGAATTTTTCTCAAATACTAATTAAAACTTGCTAATATGTGTTCACATATGAGACATAATATTCAAAGAGTGGGTTAGGATTGTAAACCGGCCCTTTGTACAGGAGTTGATGTCACCGGTACGGACTGTTGTGGCTTGCGACGTTGGGGCTGACGCGCCAGGATCACCAGACCGTCCTTTGGTCACCGAAGAAGAATACAGCCGTTTGCCCGGTGATTTGCGCCTTCTCCACGACCGCTTGATGTCGACACCCGAAAGCAAGAGGGATATCTTCATCCCCGTCCCACCTGGGATGTTTTTACATGGCGGCGGTATTATCACTATGTCGTTCAAAGACTTCAGGGACATTCTCCACCACTCGTCATCCGATAAATGGCTCGATGTGTCGTTCATCTCCATTTTCCTCATGTTAGTGACTCAAAAATATTTTCATTATTGTATACAACTCAAATATAATTCTAATGTAAAATTTTGAGTTTTCAGGAAGCTAATCCGAAATTGTGATGAGATGGTACAAAGGAAGAACTTGTGCGTATTTCTGGACCCCGAGATGGTGAGTGCTACAATGCTGAGACGTTCTTCGAAGGAGGGTATCAAGTACATGTGTTCAGCGATGCATCGTGCTCAGGAGGAGGAGAAGAAATTCATTCTCGTGCCGTACCACCAGAGGTTAATTCTAACATTAGCTTATGTATTGTTCATATTACCAAACACTCGTGTTACTATTATATGCTAAAGTACTTTAATTTTTATCCTCCCACAGCAAGCACTGATGTCTGATAATCATTGCGCCTTACCTAAATACGAGCATAATTGTTGATTCTTGTAAGCCCGGAGGAAGTATCCCGGCTAACAAGTGCAAAGATATCTTCCCTTATGTCAACAAGTAAGCAATAATAATTTAATTGGTTTGAATTTTATTCAATTATATCAAATTATAAAATTGCTATAAACATTCACTCAATTTTGTAAGGGCTTTTGCGAAATATGTTAAAGAGGGAGGATTGCATAACAAGAGCAAGAAAAACAAGTTGGGTTGGAAGTGGTTGCTGGTGAGCACACTATAAATGTATAATTTCATATATATTGTCGAAAAAAATATTATCATTCTAACATAGGCCGCTAAATGCAAATTTCAGGGCCCACAATAGTTGGAGGGTTGGGAATGCGCTTACTACACGATGATTTTCATGTTTGACTTTGTCGAAAGAATACAATTCCAATTCCCAAACTCGGTATGTAATTCATATTAATTGTTCCTATATAATAGCAATTGATATTTGCGACTGTATTTCATCTACCTTTTCTTGTTACTAACTAATACCAAATTGTAATTGTAGAATTTGCCAAAGCAACCGCATTACACCAAGGAGCAGATCGACGATATCAGGTGTGTGTGGGCAAGGTGGTTTGTATCTGAATTTTGCAATGCTCAACATGGATTTCCATAATTTTGTATAATTTGGTGTATGTGAATATTGTATAATTTAGTGCATATGAATTTCTGGCTAATCTGAAAAATACGAATTTCTTGCTAATCTGGAAAATATGGATTTATTGGTAATCTGGAAAATATGGATTTCTTGTTATATGAAATCTGAAAAATATGAAAAATAGGGAAAATTTGGAATAGTTATGTAACAAAATTGGCTAGCAAAAATGGAGGCTAGCCGAAAAACAAAAAATACAAAAAAAAAAAATGATCTTTATACACGGACATTTAACTAAAGTCCGTGTATAAAAGAGGAGAGCTACACGGACATTTAGTTAAATGTCCGTGTATAAAGAGGAGAGCTACACGGACATTTAACTAAAGTCCGTGTATAAAAGAGGAGAGCTACACGGACATTTAGTTAAATGTCCGTGTAGAAAGAGTCAAGCTACACGGGTTTTTAGTTAAAAGTCCGTGTACAAAAAGAATCGTACACGGTTGTTTAGGTAATATCCGTGTAGCTCTGTATCATGGAGAGCGACACATTCTGGGCTTTGTACACGGCTGTTTTTGTAGTTATCCGTGTAGAATCGTTGAAATTGTACACGGACAAATGTCCGTGTGTAGTTATTGAGCTATTTATACACCCTCGATTTAAACACGGTAGGAAATCCGTGTAGCTCTTCCATTTTTGTCCGTGTATAATCTCTTTTTTTGTAGTAGTGCTAGCTCGTTAACAACTTGATCCAATAAAGAACGAGCTGTTAGAGAGCGAGTCAGATGCGAACCACGAGCTATGAGCTTTTTTGCCACCTTAGCTAGTTGTTTTTAAATATCTAGTAATTAAATTTTATAAGAAAGATGACACTAATTGTCAAAATGTGTAAAATAGTTGTCTAATGGTTCTACTAATGAGGCAGAGAAAAGACGATTTTGACAATTATATTTATATCGGCTAGCTGCTATATATTAGGTCAATTAATGGTATTGTTCATTTTTCAAGAGTTCAGAGGAAACACCTTGATTGCATGGACAAATCCTTTGTCAAAAATTAATGTTAGTAAAATGAGATGCTCTTTAATTTTCAACCTTGCATGGACAAATCCTTTGTCAAAAATTAATGTTAGTAAAATGAGATGCTCTTTAATTTTCAATTGTAACATATAATATAAAGGAGCATGCAATCACATGTACGTTGAATTACAAGATATATAAACATTTTGGCAATTATCAATTAGAAGTTGACACAATATATACTTTTAGACAAATTTAATTTGAAAGTAACACACCTTTTGCATCGCTACAATTAAAATTATAATTATCATGTCAACATTTGTAATTGATTAGCAAATGAGATGAAGATGCTTTCAAGGTGGCAGAACCGCAGAACAGAGACAGCTTTATTGATAGTCCGTCTGAATTGGTAATTGGGCCTTGAAGGCCCAATTGTTCTCCTGCATTCCAGGATCGAAACAAAGATCCGACTTTTACGAAATTAGGAACACATTAATTTATCGAAGGCCCAAATGTGTTCTCACTCTTGAATTTTGTGTAAGAATTGGAACAGTTTTTTTTTTTAAACCTGAAATTTATAGCAAAATTTATCCTGAAATTGTACAGATATTTAGTTCTTAGGATGCAATTCTTTGGATTGGAGGCCTTCATGTAAGCTTTTTCAGTATTGGTGGGAAAAAAAATCATAATCTAGATCATAGCTCATCCACGTATTGGACCAATGGCATTAGCAGCTTTAATCAAAGCCCCAATAAAGAACAGATTCAGGGGCGGAAGGTAAGTATGGCTAGGGGTGGCTAAGCCACATCTTCGTATAGAATACAAAAAAATTAAAGGAGTTGAATTTAAAAATGACATGTCCTTTAAAAAAAATAACGCTTCGGTTTTCCAATCATGTGAAAAAACGGTATCTTTAACCATGTACAAAAATATAAAATAATTAGAAAGTTGTTGAAAAATGGAAAGGTCAATAGTATAGTATAATAGGAAAAAAAAAATAGCAGTGCTAATTTAGGAGACACGGTTACCAAGTATCTGAAAGAAAGAAAAGAAAAAACAGAAAGTTATTGAAATTTTTCTGGAATGCACCGTTACGTTACCCCAAAAAAGAAAGTTATCACAAACATAAAGAATATAATTGAAAAACAAGAAAACCAAGCTTATCTGGAAAGAGAAAAAATCAAATTAAAATTAGTGTGAAGCCTAACGACGTGATGCATGTCTTTTATTTCTTAAAATTGAGGTTTGTTTTTATTCATTGATTATTAACAAATTGTTATTCATTGTAATTTTATCATAATTTTAATATTTTACTTTCATATTAAATTGTTAATATGATATTTTTCTAGTCACTCATGATGTCATTTTGATATTTAAGTTTTTTGCATACAAATAAATTATATGAAAATAATTTGATAGACATGTCATTTTATTGGTGTTAGTTATTTATTGTATTTTTATAAAATCAAATAGTGAAGAATTATATTATCTTGTGTTATATAGATTTTGATTTTGATTAAATTTTTGTTATATATATATATATATATATATGATGTTTAGTGAGTTACCTTTCTCAGTACTCAAAAAGTTGAATTCCACGTCTGAATAGATTGACATATATAGTTTTCCAGCTTGTATTTCTAATTGAGGCGATGAATGACGCCTCGTGAACAACACCTTTTAGTGTTGCTATGTTTTACAACTACAATTTTGCTCATCTAAATCCAACTTCCACCTCAATCTCAGCACAGAAGTAATGCGCATCCAAACCCTAAAATAAAATAAAACAAAGGAATGAACTAATTAACTGCCCCACCCCCAAATCCAATATTCGAAAACACTCCCGAACTACCTCCTGTTCAGCATCAATTATAAAGTCCTTAAATCTTACATGTACCTTATCATTTTTTTTACGGTAAAAGTCCGTAGGCACTTTAAATTTTGTTTTGCAAGACTTTAAATTTATGTCTACAATTTTTTGAAGTACTCGTGTCAAACTTTTAAACTTACATGCAACTTGTCAAATTGCAGTCTTTATACATAGCATATGAAACATTTAAACCAAGCATATGAAGCCTTTAGA
Organism: Carex kokanica; assembly: GCA_025461125.1. NCBI lineage: Eukaryota > Viridiplantae > Streptophyta > Magnoliopsida > Poales > Cyperaceae > Carex > Carex kokanica. The sequence continues at coordinate 83,104 of JAJGRX010000241.1, read as the reverse complement.
CCTAACGTATTTCCAATAAAAAAAACCGCGACACAAATGTAATTCAAAAGTACTTTATCATGGATCTCATTTGAAAAAGAAAATCAAGCATAAGAGGTCTGTAATTTTAGACTTGATATTCATCACAAATCATCAAAAAATAAATGAAAATAATCAGAGAAAAAAAAGAAATATTTATTTTTTTAACTTGAAGACAAAAGGAGTTAAACTAAAGATAATCCTTGAACTATGTTTCTTTTATTTCAATTTTCTTGTACAGTAATCAAGGATAATGCGCGCCTTAGGGCGTTTGTAAACAATTTTCATTTAACTGCTGCCCTTTCCAAGTCCTTTCCAAGTCCTTTTCACCTTTTTAAATTCCAGATTCGTAAAATCCAACTGCTCCCTCCTTCTTCCACGGTCAAGCCTTAATTTATTGCTCTTTGCATTTACTCCTTGCCAAACTAAATTATGGAACAATCTTACTCATACCGACCAATCAACCTACCTGTGGAGAGAATTACTTTATACTGCGATATTGATCAGGTGCCTACTTATGATGCCATCAATGCTGAACTTGCACAATCTATTGTCTTCTGGGGCCCACATTTGCACATGCATGGCAATATTTTTGGTGTTCAACTACAACTGGTCAGTATATATGGGGGATCTGCTCTGATATACCCCATCACGCCATGGGAACTCAATTCCTTCATCATTCGGTTGCCGGCCTACTTAAATCGAAACCAAGTCATCCAAGAGTTTACACCGTGGTGTCTTGCAAGGGATATACTTCTCACAGCATGGGACCCGAATCTCTACCTCCAGCGCCAACCTTCCTTTGGGTACCGGCTAGATATTATAGTAACGGGGTTTCCACTTCCCTTATGGCATGAGTTTTTTATTATTCGTTTCCTGTCAGTGCTTGGGGAGGTAGTGCAGGTTAATGGAAACAATCTCTTTGGCTACGATAAAACATGCATTCAAGCCTCCATCAGATGCTTAGACCCAAGACAAGAGCAGTGCCCCACTGGGTCACGGTGCATTTTGCCAGACTTTGGGCTGACTGTCGCATACAAATTCAGGATTGGGAAGACTCTCCTTATATACCACCGCGCTTTCGACCCTACCCAGATTTTTCTGACCCTCAAAATCCATACGGAGATGACCCCACTGAAGCTGACAGTCTCTCGCCGATACGAGCGCACCTGGTGAGCTGTCATGATAGCATGAGGGATATGTTTCAGGGCAATGTGCATATTACCAACTTGCACAAACATGGTCTGAGGCTTAAGCGATATTTTTTGCTTCGGTTTATCATGTATAAAGGGCACCTAAAGATCGGCACTATGTTTCTATTCCCTCAATATGCCTTTTTGGCCTCTGTCATATGTATTGCGGCACTCACCGGCTTCCTGCTACGCCGGTACAACACCCTACAACCATCTCACTCCTGCATGGCCTCTCTCACATGCATCCCTACACGTGCCACCTTCCCAACAACACAACTCACTACTCTGGAATTCCAACAGTCCAAGTGCGTACCAGCCACATGTGACTCCTGCTCTTCTGACTACTCACCAAGTTCTCACTTTTTATTGTTACCCGAACCAAACTGCAATAAATAGGATCAAAGATTTTATTGTTCTCACTTTTGAATACGTATCTACGTAGCTTGATGAGTTGATCACCTCACTACTTGAGATGTAAAGCCATTGCCTTAGGGTAATGCAAATAGATTGGAGAAAAGCAAAAGAAAATGTTAAAAGAAGTTGGAACGGAGGGAAATGGCTCTTCCTTGGGCGATAACCTGACCACCGACCACTGACCACGGCCAACGACCACAGCCTTCACTCATCTCACTACCCTACTATTACCTTGCTCTATCTCCCTCCTCCCCATAAATCAACAGAAAAAACAACACACCCATAAATCAACAGTTATATACCAAGCACTACTCCATTTATTACGCATATCACTGAACCCTCTTGACCTTTATTCTTGACATTTATTACTGAATATCTCTACTAGCCTCTCGCAATAGTAACTTTTTCAGCCACATCTTTTCCATCTCTGAATATGGAACCTGTAAGGTGTTTCTTGTCACCCCTGACAGAACATCAACGACGAGTGATTGATCTCAATGCCTCTGTGGTATTCCAGCCTATAGACCATGCTGCTCCATCCTTTATAAGCTTATTACAGCTACTAGTTTCCAGGTATGGTGGATCTCCACAAAACTGGAACATAAGGCAAGTGGCAAATGCCTTCCTGGTTCAAACTCCGGACTGGATATTCTCAGATGAATTCGACTTGGACTCAGATTATTGGGCCTTGTACCACTTAGTCATTCTCCCTTGGCAAACTCTGGATGGATCCGAACCGGCAGCACCGTTACAAAGAATCTCTATAACTATACGGGACTTTCCTCTAGACTGGTGGCACCCCTCATACTTCCGGCAAGCTACATCATCCATGGGAGTCATGCTCGGTTTTGCATGGGATACTATGACCTCCGGGAATCTCGCACGTGTTAGGATTCTCCTTGAATGCCCTGACATAGCCCACATCCCCCCAACTATCACCTTGTACCACAATGATCGGACCACAACTTGCCAAATTGAAAGAGAAGACTTACCAATGCCGGGGGATGACCCACCCCAACCACCGCACCCTCCAGGCCAGAGTGGACCGCATGGAAATTTCGACAATGCAAATGCGCAAAACCCACCAAACATGCCCCCTCACATACCACTCAGACGAAGAATTCGACGCCTACCGGTACCACCACTAGACCCGGATCGAGCAGGGGCACCGGCGGCCCTGGTGCATGACGGCCCATATGCTCCGGGTCCAGGAAAGACAGGTATGGAGTTTGAAGCACAAGGGGGTGAACCAGGTGCAGGGAAAGGAGCAATAATTGAACAAAACAGGCCATGCACCATCCCTCTCACGCCTGACCAAGCGAAAGCTCAAATGGGTAATTGGAGGACTTTTGAGAAGTTACAGGAAAAGGCCTTGGTAACAGTAGGCCAATTTGCCGTCCTAAGCTACCTATCTGTCACCATCAACATTGGTCAAATCTCTGTCACCCCAACAGTTTCTATGCTTGGGATTGAAGAAAAGCCCAACGGTCAAACATGGATCACATGCCAACCTGACCCCACTCTGAAGACTGACAATAAAGAGAAAAAGGAGGCGTGCCTTCCCAAACTAGGCAGAAATAAATATGAAAAACCCTTGGCAGGCCTTAACCTTTCCCCCAAAATATGTAACTGCCCACAGGAGCCCCAGAGGCCTTTGAAGCCCAACATAATTTCTAATCTTAAAGCCATTCAAAGCCCGTGTCAGAACACCAGATTAATAACAAGCCACCATTTGAACCAAGAAACAAACCACACAAACCAAGAGCCAATAACCAGTAAAGCCACAAACTTGCAAGAACAAGAAATGGAGAATAATGATGAGGCATTTATCGCCCAGTTTGCAGCTCTTAGTGCGAATACCGGGAGAGCAAATCCGGTTCAGCTCAGCCAAGGGGCAATAGACCAAACCAACTGGCAACTCGCTGCCCTCGTCCGTGTTATTTCAGAAAGACCGGTTCTAGAAAATAATTTTGCAAGCACCATGAGGAAGGCATGGAGTACTCAGCCTGACACTGAAATCAACTTGATAGCAAAAAACATTTTCCTGGTGCATTTCAAAACAGCACGGGATATGAATTTTGTCATACACAGAGGTATTTGGAACTACCGTTGTCAAAATAAACCATGTCACATGATGGCAACAAATAGAAACTGTTAACAGTGACACTTAAGACGGCAAATTTGTTGGCAACAAGAATCAAATGTAGACGTTACAGTGACACTTAAGACTGTTGTGGGATGACAATGTAGACGTTACAGTGACACTTAAGACTAGACACATAATACATGCTAAAGTCAGGCAACCACACCAGCAGCCTTGGACTTTAGTGTGTGTTTACGGAGACTCCACACATACCATGAATGGGCGGATATGGGATGTGATCAAGAGAATTATTGAAAATGACGTTTTTGTGTGTGTAATGGGAGATTTTAATGCAATAGCCGGGGTGGAGGAGAAGTATGGGGGAAACCCAGTTTTGAATGCAAATAGTAGGGGTTTTCGAGACTTTCTTTTTGATACGGGATTGGTGGATCTCGGTTTCAAGGGACCGGCATACACTTGGACTAACCGGCAAAGCACCTCAACCGCAATTTATGAAAGATTGGATCGAGTGGTGGCCACGGTGCAATGGTCACAACTCTTTCCGCAAGCGTATGTCAACCACCTACCTAGAGTGCATAGTGATCATGCGGCGATACTATTGCGATCAGATGGCAAAGCTCCAAACAAAAGAGGTTTCAAATTAGAAAACTGGTGGTTGCACTATGCTGGATTCCAACAGGCGTGGGAAGCCCAATGGGCCAATTCAGGCCATTTGCCATGGAAGGAAAGGGTGGATAGGTTACAAAAATGCATGCAAGATTGGGCCCAATCCATCCCCACACCACAGAACCGAATTCAAAGCATTCAGGCCCGCTTGCTATGGATTCAGTCACAGCCACCGAACCTACAGGACCACACAGAGGAAAATATGTTATTAATTGCCTACAATCAAGCTGAAGATGACCTTGCAAGCTACTGGCGCCAACGCTCAAGGCTTCAGTGGCAAACCGAGGGAGATAGAAATACTTCCTTCTTTCACATGATGGCAACAAATAGAAGGCGCAAGAATCAAATAAACCATGTCAAAACAGAAGAGGGGGAACTGATAACAGATGAGGCAGGAATTAGCAGAACCTTTGTGAGTTTCTTTAAAAAACTCTACACACAACCTCAACAGCAAAGCACCTTGCATGAACTGGAGGTTTTCTTCCAATCTCTAAGCGGTCCAGAATACAAGAAAATACCACTAGAGAGCCATGACAAGCTGATACAACCACCATCAGAAGAGGAGGTAAAATTGGTACTGTTCAAAATGGGACCCGATAAGCCACCGGGTCCGGATGGGTTAACAGCACGCCTGCTACAAACACATTGGGAGATTTTCAAAAATGACGTCACACAAGCAATAATAGAGACATTCCGAACAGGAACACCACCCAAGGAGTGGTTGAAAAGCCAAATTGTTTTGATCCCAAAAAATGAAGAGCCCGAAATGCCAAAAGATTACCGACCAATCACGGTGGGAAATATCATGTATAGACTCCTAATGAAGATACTCGCTACAAGATTGCAACCTCACATGATGGAAATCATATCAATCACTCAAACAGCCTTTCTAAAAGGTCGCAACATTGCTGATAATACGATTTTAATCAAAGAGGTGTTGCACTCTTTCCGGATCAGGAGTTATGGGAAAAAATCATTTATGCTCAAAGCTGACATTACGAAAGCTTTCGACACTGTTAATTGGAACTTCGTGTGGGGAGCTATGGAAGCAATAAATATGCCGAGGCAATTGATCAACATAATTCAAGCATGTATGTCAATGAGCAATGTCACAATCCTCACAAATGGGAGAGGAGACGGATTCATAACCCCAACCCGGGGCCTCCGACAAGGTTGCCCCCTCTCTCCCTATCTTTTCATACTTGTGATGGAGTTCCTTACACGGATGTTGCAAAAAGAGCAAGAACGAGGGGCAATTAGAGGGATTCGGCTTGCAAAAACAGTACCTGTAATGTCACACATGCTATATGCAGATGACCTTATGATTTTTGGAGAAGCAACACAAAGAGAGGTTCGAAGTTTCAAGGACATGCTCACACTTTTCGCTGAAAGATCGGGTTTAGCGGTAAATCCGCAAAAATCCACTATCTGGTTCAGCCGAAGCTGTGATCAACAATGCAAGACGGATATCACGAATGAATTGGCGGCACGATTGGCCGATGATAAAGAAAAGTATTTGGGAATCCTTGTTACCCAAACTGCTCATGCTTCAGATCTGACCCATGAGCAATTGGTAGATAAAATCCAAAACAAGCTCTCAGGATGGAAGGCAGGACTGTTATCTCATGCCGGCAGATTGACTCTACTGAAATTGGTATTGCTGTCCTTACCAGTATACTATATGACAGTGGCCAGATTGTCGGATAGAACGACAAAAGCACTCACAGCCATCATACGAAAGTTCTTGTGGGGGAAAACAAACAATGTCAGGTACTTATCCTTTATAGGGTGGGACAAGATATGTGCTAAGAAGGAGGATGGGGGGTTAGGAGTTCGAGATCTTAAGTCCTTCAATGAGGCATTACTTCTGAAACTAGTGTGGCAATTGGCTGGGGACCAGAACAAACTGTGGGTTCAAGTTTTTGGCGCAAAATACTATCCAATGAAGGACTTGTGGGGTAATAGTGGAGCTAGGAGTTACAGCACTTTGGGCAGAACAGTGCAACAACTTAAAACATTCTTTGAGGAAGATATTTTGTGGCATGTTGGAGAAGGGCAAAAAATCGGGGCACTAAACCAGCCTTGGTATGATGAATGGGCCCCACAAAGAAGTGCAACACTGGTGCAGCGTCACACTAAGGTGGCGGATCTAATCAATCCAATAACGGGCGACTGGGATGACCAAAAAATAGAAACTTTAATGGGGGCGCAGGCTGTACAAGCAATCAGAAGAGGGGCGGTGAAACCGGTACCTAATCCAGTAGTGGATGACAGGCTAATTTGGCTGAGCAGTCCAAAAGGGGTATATACAGTGAAGGAAGGATACGCGAAGCTAGCCCAACAAGTTCTGACAACACCGATCTATGAGGACAACCAGATGCGGGTATGGAAAAGAATATGGGAGAATAAGAAAATCATACCGAGAGTACAGTTTTTCTTATGAAGAGCAACACATAACGGTCTACCAACTTTAGACCGATTACAATCCAGAATTAGAACCATAAATCCAAAATGCCCGAGATGTGGTATAGAAAATGAGTATCTGATGCATGCCTTATTCTTTTGTGAAATTTCAAGAGCAACGTGGTGGGTGTCTGATTTGAGCCTTAGAACAGACTACTTACCTCTCAACTTTCCACAGGCTTTCTTGCAAATTACACAACAGTTGGAGGAGGAGCAAAGAGTTCTTTTTTGCAACATTGTGTGGTGTATATGGAATGCCAGAAATCAAGAAATTTTCACCAAGAAGAAAGCTGTGCCAGTAGCAATACTGGCACAAGCCAAACTCATGAAAATAGACGGTGAACAAGGTCAACCCCTGCAACAACCACAAACACTGAGAGAAATACAAAAATTCCCGATACAAGAAGACACGGTACCAATTCTAATTGATGGTTCCTGGGACACAACATCTAGAGCTGGTTGGGGAGCTACCTTTTACAACAGTGCCGGACACCTCACATCAATACAATGCGGTACGATAACAGCTACTGACCCGACACAAGCTGAGGCTATGGCACTGGCTAAAGTCCTTCAACAGCTCCAAGGGTGGCATGAAACATCACCATTACTAAGGTACCAAATTTTCTCTGACAGTGCGATACTGGTTAAAGCAGTCGTTAGTGACACAATTGAAGAGGTTCCCACCTGGGCAGCAGCCTTAACAGTAGCCGAGTGCTCAAGCTTGTACAAGGAGTGCAAAAATTTCACAAACTTGCGTAAGGTACCAAGAGAGGCCGTTGGGGATCCGCATCAGTTAGCAAATTGGGCAAGAAGAACGGGGCAATCTTTCCAGGGGAATGCCGGGGAAGCCACATCAATCGGCACTGCCTTGCAAACACAAATCAATCCGGTGTTCTTCCAAACTTCTGGGACAGCGGAAGGGAGGAGTTCAGACCAGGAAGGAGTATCTGGCTGTTCAAGTGAATAGCTTGCGTAACCAAAGGAGCAAGGGAGTTGGGAGCCAACAAACAAGCATGATCGTTTTTTAGCAATTTTTATAAGTAGTTTTTGTCTTTGTTTACAATTTCAGTTTTTTTGCATCGTTTTTATTTTCAATTTATGTAAGGGACACATATTTTTCAATTTTATCAAGTAACGCCTACGGGCTTCTCCTCAAAAAAAAAAAAACAGTCCAAGTGCGTTCCACTAATTCTCTCTCCATATACCCCACAAACATTCTCCCCACAAACACTGCATGCTTCCCAAGTGGCAAATCCAACAGAACAAGCAACCCCCCTAAAGAGTGCCCACCTCCAAAGCACGCCAATCAAAGAACCAACAGCCTGGTCTTACTATCTTATTCCCTCTATTCCTTTTGTAGGCTATCAATCCTCCTGCCAAGTGGCACACAATACTCATGCAACTGCATCTTTCCCTGGGGTGTGCTATGAACCAAGGTTATGTGTACAATTTTATATGAATCACTCAAACTCTCTTATCCATCCTGATACAAAAAATACACCCAATATGGACCATATAAATTCGGACAACGCACGAGTACCTAGGCCTGCCCCTTCTCAATCTTCTGACCATATCCCCCAAATAGATTTCACACAGGAGCCGAAAAACTATACTCCCACTACCTTTCAAGAACAAGCGGATTCTCCCAGATTTGAAAATAAGGAGACCACCAAAACTGCCAAAGTCAGGTCATACTCGATCCAAGGAAACAACGCGCCCCAGGTTTAAATCAAAATCAAAACCACCTCTTCCAAGAGCCTATAAGACTCACAGAGCAAAGTTATTCTTGTGAATAGTGTTTTGTCAGAAATTTTGTACTTTCGGTGAATAGTGATTTACCGAAAACTGTGACTTTTCGAATACCGTTGGTATAGTATTTCTAGCAAAAGAAATACTAACTCTCTGGTAGTTCTTGGTGGATAACCGATAGAGGCACTATATTTTTGGTGCTTGCTTAACCGGGTCAGACAGCCGGGTCAGACTGCATTCCAATTTGAATTTGGAAGCAAGGTAAATGAATGTTATATTAATCTATTTAATTTAATCTTTTAAAAATCAATCAAAGAAGTAGATCTATAAACTGATTAAAATGCAAGTAAATACAGTTTTACTATGGGTCTATACAGGATTAATCTGGTATTTAACTCTCGGTTATTATCCGACATACTACTTAATCTCTGATCTGAATGAGTAAAGTTTTACTTACGGGTTTTAATCTAAGAAAAGGATTGAATATGTATGTAACTCTCGGTAGATTATCCGACATACCACTTCAATCCTTTTGGCTTAAGTTAGAAGTAAAATTTTTTGTTTTACGGTCTTTCCGCAGCTTAAGCCTAATGGCTTTGGGTAGCCTCAAAACCCAACAACAACAACTAACATTTTTGACTCTTTTTTTTGTATTTTGCACTCCTAGTTGCTGCGGATATGAACTTCATATAATTTCTCCACAAGTTCATCTAGGGTGGTATAAACCTTATCCGGAGCAAGCTCTGAAGTGTAAACAATACGCTTCCCAAAATAGCTTATGTCTGCTTCTTCAAAAGCAGTGGTATCGTTGAATGTGGCTACCGGATGTCTGTCTGTTCGACCTCTAATCGGAAATCTATCCTGCCTGGGTGAATAATCTCCATCACCATCTGATAAGTGATCAGAATCCCAATCCCCGTCCCAACTATCACCCGAGTTCATTTCATGTTCCGGTATGGCATCAACCCCTTCAGCCTCCAGCATAACATCTCTCCGGGGAACAATAATAGGTACCAGTATAGGTACGGACGGTGGTACAGAAGGAAATCTGGCTTCGATTACGGGTTGAATAGGAGGTGGTGGTGGTAGGTCGGTGGTATAATCAGTGGTATAATCAGCGGTGTAATCAGTATGAACGGGTGGTGCGTATGGTTCAGATGGTGATACATGACCCAAGTTTCGGTTAACCGAGTTGTCATAACCCGAGTGGTCAAAACCCGAGTGCTGCTGCACCGGGCTATCATGACCTGTATTGTCTGTAGAAGGTCCAACCCCGGACCGACGTAGAACCTTTCTGGAATATAACTCCATTATCGGGGTACCCGTAGATTTAAAATTATTGTAAACACATCTCCAACCATCCTCATCTGTTATTGGGTACTTTACATAGTAAGGTCTATCCCTCCCTGTGTCAACCCGAGTAACTAAATCTATGTCATACCGGTTGGGGTTTACACCAGTCCTTTCGAATACCATTTTCTTAAGTTCTAGAAATGAGGTGTTTTCATTTACCTCAAAGCCGTGAGTTGGATCTTTCGTGTAATGTACTCCCTCCACACCCACCACGAACTTCCCGCCCACATACAGTGTAACCAACATTTTGATAGCTACATTAATAAACAAACTTTTATCAGTTACAAAATAATAATACAAGATTATATTATTAGTAAACAACAACAATAAAAAATATATAAAATTAATAAAATTAATTACAAAAATAAATAATGAACAGTAATAACAAACAGTAATACACAGTAATGCACAGTAATAAACAATAATAATGACATAATTAAATAATAATATAAAAATATATAAAAATATATAAAAAAATTACCTGCGGAGCACAGTAAAGAGCGAGAAACTCGGGGGCGAGAGAGTGTGAGATGGAGAGCCAGAATCGGGTTTTTATAGGGTTTATAGTGAACCGCCCCATGGGGGGCGGTTGCTTGGCCGGGTGGACCGCCCCATGTTTGGGCGGTTGGGTGGGTAGGGTGAACTGCCCAATAAATGAGCGTTTTGTTTAGATTTGAAAATAAGTTCAATCGAGATTATATTTGATATTTGTTTTTTTTTTTAGGTTATTAATAAAAATATCGGATCTTATTCTTAGCTAAAAGTGATTATACATCGTCTTAGCCAATAAAGAAGTGGGTAATGGAGACATCTCCAGTTAGGACAAAACTGGATTGTTGTGGACTTGTGGTGGTCCTACTCCTATGGTTTAGTAGCTGGAAAGGAGCCAAACACCGTCACCGTGTCCTATTTGCTCTACTTTATACTCTTTGATTGGATATTTATTGTAAAAGAGTTAGGAAGTAACCGCGCGCAGAAACGTCAAGCAATATTTCTCATTTCTCTATTTGATTGGATATTGAAATATATCCGTAACATATCTAAATTGCTTACAATTCTTATCCCCTCATTTTGCGTCTATGGGAAGCGAATCAAGTGATGGATCCTATCAGGCGTTGTTGTTTCCCTCTGTCTATCTCAGTCAACACTTCTGTTCTAAGCTAGAGATGAGATATTTTTATCAGATATAATTAAAGAGGTGGTCTTTCATCTTGGATTTTTTTACTGATAGTGACGCCTTACATATATAAACATTGAATATGACATATGAAAACGCCAATTCAAAATATCAACTGGATTCAAATCCACTGTTAAATCATTTGTTACTACTACATTTGTGGTTGCATGTCATATGGTTCATCTTTTATTTCCTGTGCCATGAAAAGGATTGACCCGTTGTTTTTCTTTTTCTCTCAGTACGTACGTAGATGCTTCCTCTCTTGACAAAATTTCTGAAAGGTCGCCTTGGCAGCATCTGCCTAAGTTTTCTTTAAAAAAAAAAGACAATTATAACTTAGGTCACTTGACAGCATCTGCCAAGTTTTCTTTAAAAAAAAAAGACAATTAAAACTTAGGTCACCTTGGCAGCATCTGCCAACTTCTGTGCATGGGTGCGTTTGTATAGGTGAAGAATAGTCACTAATCCGGGTTAGCACTATTCCGAGCTACTATTTCTTGTTTGGGTGTGTTTGAATTAGCAAATATGAACTATTCTTTGTTTATCCTTTGTGGGTTTTCTCATTATTCTACTAACCCAACAAAATGTTGAGTTAGCTATTATTCTCAATCTTGGAGTTATTTCTATTCTCGCTCTATTCCTCCTTGTTTCATCCAAACGTCGTGAGAATAATGTGCTAGTTTTATTTAATTATGTGGCCTATGTTATTATTGTGCATCAATTTTATTTACAGAAATTAATAAAAAGGCATGAGTAATTTTTGATAGAAAAATTCATATTGATATTTATATAATATACTGGTCTCAAAGGTTGCCTCAGAATTATTAAAAAAAACTTATTCTCATATTTGGACACATTCCATCCTTAAAACTTCGTCCATAAAAATTAAATAGAGAAGTAAAAGAAAACGCCTGAGGTCTCCATCATCACGTCTGAGGAAAACCATTAATGATCAGTATTTACACTTCCGCTTAACGATGTTATCACTCCAAAACTGTAAGTTTTAAATTACAATTTGCTAATTTATTTTGGATTTACGGATTCTGAATTGCTTGTGTTCTAATTGCAAAATACGTTACGATTTTATTATCTCTAACATAATGTTTTAGAAAGTGACTGCTTTTTAAAAAAAAAAAAAAGGAGAGATACAATTCATAAAGAATTAAAGAGTAATTACCACAGATGGTTCCAGTAATATTATTTTCCTACGTTGGTCCTTGAAGTCTCTACATTTTTGTATGGTTTAGAATTTGTCAAATTATACCAAATTTTCAAATTGTACTGTTAAATGTGTACCAAATTTTTTATTTCTCACAGATCGAATTGTACTTGTAAATTTGTGTCAAATTATACCAAATTTTGAATTGTACTTGTAATTTTCAAATTATGTTTTTATATGAAAGACCTATATATGTAGACCTAGCTAGTGGCCGTAGTAACATGACCACACGGGTCAAAGCATTATTGTCAGCCATCTCCTTGCATTACATGCAAGCAATGAGAGTAACAAAGAAAGTACTCAGACACATTGATAGGATGCACATGAATTTTTTGTGGAAGGGAAATGATTCCCGTAAATGTATTAATAGCTTGGTAAATTGGGACGAAATTTTTGCGTTAAAGAAGAATGGGGGAATGGGAATTCTGAACCTCGAATGCCAAAACGAGTCATTGCTAACAAAGTGGATTTGGAGGATAATGAGAAAGTAATAGAGATAAGAGGAATTTTGTGAATTCAAGATTTTATTGATTCTCTTGATTGCAATATACAGTACAAGGTTTACCATTTATATAGGGAATTAATGCAACCATTATAACTAACTCTTGTTGACTTGGAAGACAGTGAGCTTGGAAGACAGTAGAAGAAAGCGAGGGGAAGCGAGTGGCTTTGTAAAAATGTCGGCAAGTTGATCATGTGAAGATAGAAACCGAATTTGTAGAGATTTGTTAGCAACCCTTGTTAGTTTGTAATAATCTAGAAGTCAATAATACGATAAATTTATCATATATGTTTTGTTCATGAATTGGATGATTAATAAAATATTATTTTGTTGCCTTGAGTATTATTGCATTTATGAATCATTTCGAGTTATGACTGGAATTGTGAAACTTCATAATATAGATGATATATACTCTTAAAAGTCTCTAACCGAGGTAATTAGCAGGAACAATATATTACCACTACAAGGTTAGTATGTGGATTAAAAGATAGTTAAGTTTTACAAACTATTGACAAGAGATGTCATTTTAATCACATAGATACATGTTCCAGGAACATGATATTTGACAAACCCCGAATGAAACATTAAATGGAATTGTGTTAGTGTCATTAATGCTTTCATTCAGTGTTAATTTCTAAAGTATAAGGTATTCATCTTTCCTACATAAGAGATGTGTATGTGTGATTGTTATCTAACGCTATCCGTAAAAATTAGCTATAACGGTAGGACTTCGGTATACATAACTTATGCGGAGGAAGAGAAGGTTTACCAAAAGTGCTATTGTCCATCGTATCTCTATACGAGTTATAGTATCACTGGGCCCCTTAATAGAATAAGATTATCTGCATGCGGTATGATTACAAGAGTAAACATATTTGATAATCTGTTCAAGATCCAGAAAAGATTAAGTTTGCAAAGATGACACACACCTACCTTGAAACTGATCTAATAGCTATGAGACAAAAGAATTAACACGAGTAAATAGTTTACTGGATCGTGATATTGTACAGTACAACATCATCTGTGTAATTAGATGGTCATAGTGCATTCTACCAGGTGCCTCCTATGATTTGTAGAAGTTAAAACAGTTTTAATTCTATTTACCAACATAACACATATCTTATCGGGTCACACCGTATAGGAGCTAATTGGAGAATCTTATTGATTAATTATAAATTAATTATGATTAATAATAAGATGGTTATAATTAATTATATGTGATATAATTGAATTATAAATGTCATAATAAGATGACAATCAGAAACAATGGTTAATTTATAAACGGCCACGACACGTTGTATAAAAGTTACCGAAAGAACAACCGAGAGAAATATAATTGTTCAAAATAATTATATGGATATGAAATGGATTTTAAATGTTAATTATGGATTAATATTTTGGGCCTAAAGCCCATTAGAATTAAAGCCTTAATTAAATTTAAAAGCCCAAAGTTAAAGCCCAAATCAATTCAATTCATAATAGGCCAAGGGCATTTTTGTAATGCACTTGAAAACACTGTAGCACCGACCTATGAGGGTATTTTGGTAATTTTGGGCCATATCCATTTCCTATAAATAGAGGGGTAGGGGTAGAGAGAAAATTACTAATTCACTTGATATCGAATCGATCTGATCGATCGATAATCTAATTTTCTCTCTTTCTCTGTTTCGTTTACGGGATTGGAAAATAATATATTTGCGTAAGTCGCGGTATTTCTGTTTTTGCTTATTTAGTGAATCGGAATAACTACGGGTCGTGAATATTGTTATTTCATCTTTTCTCGATAAATAGTGTTTTTGCCAAAGTCCGCGGTTTACGATATTTCTGGCAAAAGAAATAAACCGCTCTCTGGTTAGTCTTGGTGGATAACTGATAGAGGCATCAGACGTTTGGTGCTCCGAGACGAATCGGTCTTCATTTCAATTAGAATTTGAAAACGAGGTATAAATGTTATATTAATTTATTTAATTGTTAAATAGATTTAATTTTTAGAAATCAATCAAGGAGTAGATCTGTAGAGGATTAAAAGGGCTTGTCAAGCAAAAGACGGGAACAGGAACGTTCGGTACTCTTTCCGACATACATTTTTAATCCTTGGTTAAGTTAGAAGTAAAATTTTTGTTTGACGTCTTTCCGCAACTTAAGCCTAATGGCATTGGGTAGCCTCAAAACCCAACAACCCTTTCTCGAACAAAATGGTAATTTATTTCAACATGTTTGGTACGAGCATGGATGATAAGATTCGAGGCTAAAAAGATTGCACCGAGATTGTCACACCATAAAACCGGAGAAGAAGAAAGAGAGGCATGTAATTCGATTAAGAGAGATTGCAACCAAATAAGCTCGGAACTTGCGATTGCTAGAGCCTTGTACTCGGCTTGGGTGCTCGAATAGGCGACGGTTGGTTGTTTCTTAGAACCCCACGAAATAAGATTGTTACCAAGGAAGACACAAAAGCCGGATGTGGACTTGCAATCATCAATAGAACCGGCCCAATCCGCATCACTATATTCATTTAGAACAAGTGAAGAAGTCGGTTTAAGTGAAAGTCCATGGGAGAGGGTGCCTTTGAGGTAATGAATAATTCTTTTAACCACTGCCCAATGAAGGGTGATAGGAGCTTGCATGAATTGAGGCACCCTATTGACCACGAAGGCAATGTCGAGTCGAGTTAGAGTCGCATATTGTAGAACTCCTATAATATATTGGGATAGGTGAGGATCATGGAATGGATCACCTTCAAACCGAGAAAGGGAAGTGTGAGGCACCATAGGAGAAGAAAGAGGGTTAGAATTTTGCATATTTGCTCGAGTGAAAACATCTTGAATTGTGTCATAATCTACTTGTCTGTTTGACTAGATTTGTAAAACATATATTAATTGAATTTTACAGTTTCGTGTCTTGAGATATTGTGCAGGTTCATGATGCTATGAATTGTTAAAGTACACATCAAGGATACATGATGAATTACAATAATTAATCAATGATGAGTCATGAAGAATCAAGCATTGGAGCAAAAGACATCATCTCGAGATTAGGTTTAGAAATCTGTAAAATTGGTTAAATATGCTTGAGATTGTAGTAATTCAACTTAACCGTTGTAACGGTTGAGAAACAGCAAAATCGATTTATTCCGTTATGACAACTGTTGCAACGATTAGCAAGAATTTCCACAGTTCTCAACGGTTGCAAAATTCTTGTCAATATCTAACCGTTGCAAGATTAGGTACTTTGGTTGCAACGTTGCAACGGTTAAGACCAAGTACCTAATTTTGCACAATTCTCTATAAATAGAAGCAAAATCTAGGTTTGGATTATCACTCTAGCTGCCCACAATTGCAATTATTCTGAATTCATTTCAGATCTATAAAAAGTCATTGTTGTTTGTGCACACAACTTCAATATTTATACTCCAATCTCAAGCATACTCAACCATAATCAATATCTTGTAAGAAGTAGAGTGATCATTGAGTGATCATCTTATTTGATTCATACACTTGAGCCTTTAGTGCTCGTGAGCCATTTCCGTGCTCGGGCCGTGTGACTTCTTAAGATTTGTAAGGGCTCACCGGTTCCACCTTGTACTCCTTTCTAATTGGGTAAAGAAAGACGCACCATCTCGAAGGTCGCGAAACTCCAGAAACGTAGGCGTTAGTGCCGAACTCCATAAATAACTCTCGTGTCAAGTGTCTCTTAACTCTTCAATCTTTGCTCAAGACACTATGGGACACTTCATGGGCAATCTAGCGAGAAAAAACAGAAAAATCTTCACCCAAGAAACCAAACCGGTATGAGTACTCATCAATGATGAGAATCGATACACTTAACTGGCAGCGCTTTAGATAGCGGTTATGTCGCGAGAACGAGAACAAACGAAGCAAGCATTATGCAGCTATGATAGGCATAATTTGTGCAGATTAATTGCATTAATTGTAATTCCTTTTCTTTTCTTTTAATTTCTTTTACTCAATCTAGAACATAGGATTTTTAAATAAAAACTTCTTTTATTATTAATACAATTGTTAGCCGGCAATTAGTCTGCTAAATTTTAAATAAGAACCGCGGACTTAATGTATAGACACGAGTGACATTTGTTCAATTTTCTAAAATAGCATCTATTAAAAAAACATTAGTCAACCTTTGTCCACCGGATTAGTAAAGGCAAATACATAATATACGTATGTGACACGATTGAGAAAACCAAACTGTGATTTCAAAGGTGAGGAAGGTATACAAAAGGGAAATGTCTAATTCAGGTACAACATAATATATTGCATTTTGCATTTGGATGCACAAAACTCTTGGAATTTAGCCACCTGTGAGGAAAGATGTAACAGTATTTTCAAAATTTGCCAAGAAACTTGAATCTTCTTTGCTTGTAATAATTTTTTAAATTCATATTTTACATAAGTGCAATTATCAATTAGAAGTTGACATAATACTTTACAAATTTAATTTAAAAGTAACAGACATTTTGCATTGGTACAATAAAATTATAATTATCATCTCAATATTTGTAATTGATTTGCAAATGGGATTACAGATGTAATCGGATAGTCCAAGAGTGATTTCCTTTTTCCAAAAAGTCGGTCTGAAGTCTTAATGGGCCTCTTGAAGGCCCAATCCTGTCTGGCACTCCAGGATCGAAACAAAGGCCCAAATCTTTTTTTAAGAATTGGAACATTATACTCATCCAAACCCTAAAAAAAATAAGAAAAAATTATTAAGGGCTTGAACAATTTTAGTAACGAAAGAAGGTTTCAACATTTGTTGTGAAGTAAATTAAGGGCCTATTCGGCCCATCACTGTGCGCGTGAAAAAAAAAAAATTCACTCAGACTTCACGGAAAAAATTCCACGCGCACAGTATTTTGTCAGTTCAATTTCCGTTTCCGTTCCCATTCTCATCGACGGCCGAACAAACCCTAAGTGAAATTGAAACACATAAAAGTAACATTATTCAACAAATTGAAACACATAATGTATAGCTAAACCTCCACACCTGTGGCTGTGGCTGTGGGAACAGCTTGAGGTTGGGGATCTTTTAGATGATTTATTAATTAGCTAATCCTCCACTTGATGTATTTGGGGATCTTTACGTACCGATACAACTACCAACAGGTTAGTTTTCAATTCAAACCAGGAACTGGTAGCATTGGTTAAGTGAAACGCAAAATATATATAAAAGAAAAAAAATTATGGTCTAATTAGTAAGATGTAAATCTGTTCCATGGAGAAAAATTGAAGAGAAGAGCAGCTTGCGGCACTTGACCTGGCAAATGGGAAGTGAACAGTTCTTATCAGGATTTGTTGTTTCCCTCTGTCGATCTCAGTGAACAGTTAGTTCTTCCTAGAGAAGAGATCGAATAGAGATATTTTTATTATTAGATACAGTCAAAATATCAAAAGAGGTGGTCTTTCCTTTCGGCTTAGATATTTTTAGACGCCTTAGATAAACATTGAATTGGCATCTGAAAACGCCAACTCAAAATATCAACTGGATTTAATTAAATCGCTTAATTGTCAAATCATTTGTAGTTGTCATATGGTCAAATCTTTTTTTTCTTTCTTTCTGTGCCAATTGGCCCGTTATTTTTCTTCTTCTTTCTCTCTCTGTCTCAGGAGATGCTTCCCCCCTGGATTTAAATCGCTTAATTGTCAAATCATTTGTAGTTGTCATATATACGGTCAAATCTTTTTTTTTTCTTTCTGTGCCCATTGGCCCGTTATTCTTCTTCTTCTTTCTCTTGTTCCCGCATTGTCTCCGCATGTAACTTTCATAACTAACTTGGGGGGACCGTTCTCTCACAATTTTCTTATATAATCTGCATCGTTCCCGCACAATTTTTAAAATATTAATACCTATGAATGAAAGTATTTATACCTATGCATTAAAGTATTTATAACTATGCACGAAAGTATTTTAACGTAAATAATTGTCTTCCTAACCAAAACCCTCAAATTGTCCCCGCACCATAAATACATGTGGGGAACCAGGATGACCATACACGTTTCTAATAATATCAATTGCCATAACTATATGGGGGGATCGCTACTGAATATATTTTTACATATGGCGTTGGGTGATGTCTGAAAGTATTAATATCAAGTATTGAAAATATTTATATCTATGTACTGAAGTATTTATATGTAAATACATTGTACAAAGTTTAATCTTTAGGTGTTTGATCATATTAAGTTACACATCAAAGTATTAATATCTTATTTTACAAGTATTGATACCTATGCACTGAAGTATTTATACCTATGAGATCAACTATTTTTGTTATAGGAAGGTTGATACGGGTATACGGGGTCCCCACTACTTCATTAGAGAAAAGTTGACGCGCGACTATTGGGGAATTGGAAAAGGAGAATCATCATATCAAGTTACGCATACAAGTATTAATATATTGCTTTGCAAGTATTAATATGTTATTTTTCAAGTATTTATACCTATAAAGGTTGATGCGGGAACAAGTGTATGGACTGGGAAAGGGGAGACCATATAATTAGTGGGGACTATAATACAACATTCCTCTACTGTAGCTGCGGGAACAGAGAGAGGACTGGAGTGCGGAGATGAATATAATTATTCTAAAAAAAAAGAAGCTCCAAAGAATGGATTTATGTTTTGACACCCAAAACCGAATTAATACAAAAATTATTAGAAAATAACTCACAAGCGGTACATTATGTTTTTATAAAAAGTAATATCAAAACTATAGTAAATTAGAAAAATTAACTCAATATGCCAACAAATAAATATAAATTAAAATAGTTTTTTTCGAGAACTAAATTAAAAATAGTTAAATATAAGATAATTACGTCTAACTCAGTTGATTAAGAAAATGTGTTATATATGAAAGACCTATGCTCGAAATCAATTAGGTGGTTTGAACCGAATGTTAAAAACGGGAGTATGTGCCCTTTCATCAACTCAAAAAGAAAAAATAATATAAAAAAAAAATATAGACGCGCTCAAAGATAAATTAGAAATAACATAAATAAATAGACATAACTTGTAAAATTTACTGATATAATTAGTGGTTGCGGACTGTCGTGTATTAACCAATTCAGACTACATATTCTTTAGAATTAAGTAAATAAAATTTTCTTCAGAGATAAACAACAGTCTAATTATACATAGACTTATATCCAATTTTCAAATTCAAAAGTAACAGTTGCCTACCCCTGATTCAATATAACTCTGTCACTACTTGCAAGTACGTATATTCCTTTATCTCTTATACACCTATTATCTCATATAGTTTCTTTCTAGACGCATGTTCAATTTTTGAAAATAACATCTAAAAAATATTAGAATGTATTGAACCCTTTAATAATTTTTTTTTATAAAAAACTCGTATATCTGTCCTGAGTTGAGGTAGGTTTGATCTGGCAATACAAATGACGCTCTTGTATATTCTGAAGCTCCTAAAAAATAGAATAAGATTTGAATAATAATTCTCAATATGACCGGTATTAATTTGACACGTGCTCTGCAGTCAAATTTTCTTTTCTTTTCTTACTTTGCTGTGAAATTAAAGAGGCTTACAATAACAAACAAGATTCCTAATTGGATATTATTTCATCTTACCAGGCGAGAGTTGTTAAGATAGGAATTTCTATAGCAAATCTATGAAACAGAGAATTGCTGTTCCTCTGTTAAATCCATAAGTTGTTGTTTTCACCCCTATCTGCAGTACATTGCTATACTCAGCTTTAGTAAATATAATATATTATCAACATAAATATCTAACAATGTGTTCTTAACTGACAGTAACTTTGTTTTTTATTGTTGGTCAGGTCATTTGCAGTCTCTACAGCATTAAAAAGGTCATTCAATTGAATAATCCAAATTAAGAATTATCAGAAATTGGTTCCCTTTCATACATATGATGTAACCTTTTTTGACTCTTCTGAAACAAGAGAACTTAGAGAAGCAATAAGTACAGGCAATGCATTGGCATTCGACATCTCAAATTTTTCAAGGAGCTAGAGAAGAAGAAAAAATGTCTGAAGAAAGACTTATCTACCACCTTGCACCGCAGTGTGAAAGTAGAAACTATCGGTTTTGGCCCGACCAAGGAACTTCGTTTCTAAAGATGGTACTTGAGCTCATATCTTTTAATTTTATTCTTTAAATCTTGAGAATTTATTTTCTGAAACCAGAGTTTGCTTATAACTATAAGTTGTTCATATTCTTGATTTCAACTCTCTTCTTCTTTTCTGCAAACACTATTCAAGCATTTCATGTTTTACACCTCTCAAATTCTCATTTATTTTCTGCAAATAATAGCAGGGCCACACGGTTGTCCAATTAGTTTATCTCTGTACAAATTTCAGATGATAGCAGAGTTCATCGGCACATTTATCATGGTATTTGGAGGCGCCGCGACTCCAACAGTAGATGCAAAGTACCCAAATGTCGAAACCCTAATTGGGAAAGCCACTTCATCGGGAATAGCGGTAGCAATTGTCATCTTCTCGACCGGCCACATCTCAGGCGCACATCTAAATCCAGCAGTCACCATTGCTTTTTCTCTATTCAAAAACTTCCCTTTGGCTTGTGTACCTTTCTATATAATGGCTCAAGTTCTGGGTTCTATCTGTGCATCAACAACACTTAGTTACATATTTGATCCTCTCCAAAATGGCGGGGTGACAGTACCAACCATCAGTACCAGTCGAGCATTCATTCTTGAATTTGTGATTACATTCATCCTGTTATTTGTGGTCACTTCAGTGACATTTGACCCAGAAGCAGTAAGTATCAACAACACTCCTAGTAAAATTTTATTTCATTATTTTTGTATTTGATAGTGGCTAATTAACTAATTATTGTTTTTTTTTATTTTCCTTATCATTTTCAGAATAAGAAACTGGCGGCGATAGCAGTTGGCTTAACAGTAGTGCTGAATTCGCTGATAGCAGGGTTAGTGAGAACAACAAAATTAAGCTTATGACTCATCAGCATTAATTTCATTTCAGTTTCCTTTTTGAATTAAGCTAACATCATTTTGACTTCTTAATGATCTCTCTTTGTAGACCGTCAACCGGGGCATCGATGAATCCTGTTCGCACATTAGGACCGGCAATGGTGACAGGAAATTATGATAGAATATGGATATATTTCGCTGCTCCTATTTTAGGGGCAATAGTTGGTACCAGTGCGTATGATTATATGAAGTTGGCCTAGTTAGCATCCTTTTTTTTTTTTTTTTTTTTTTAAATCCCTTAAGATTTTTGCATTTTAGAAGAAAAGGATCTGAAGGCTTGCATAGTTGCTTTGATGCCTCCTTTCATGTTGGAACCTGTAACATTTATTGCCTCATTGGCTTTGTAACATTTCATGCCTGTAAAATGTAGATAGATGGCAACACAGTGCAATTATGGCTTACAATAAGGCTAGATGTCATGTTTGGAGAAAATGTATGAATTAAAAAAACGAAAGCTTGAAAAAATATTTAGTTGCTGATCGATCAAGTGTCAATAAAATTAATAAAATTGAATCGTTAAATTTTAAACTGCTTAGTGGATGATCCATTAGCTCTCAAATTCCATTAAACCTAAAACATGATTATCTAAACTATTGGAAAAAAAAAAATCTAAATAAAGTTACTTTCAGAGGTCTTCCTCAAAAATAGTAAAAGATAAAAAGTAGAAACGAACAGAAAACCAAACTAGATTTTTATGTGTACTGATGATGTTGATTGGCGTACTATGTTGATTCGACGGACGCTTCTATCTAAAGTTTTTATTGTTAGCTAGTGGTAGTTCTTGGGTCTTAATTCGTACGTAGGATGTGCTATGTATTCAAATTCAAATTTTTTTTATAAATCATAATTAAAAAAAAAATTTACCAAACCATATGATTACTTTGTTTTTTACAAAAACCATAAAAACCAAAATGTTATTTCGGTCCGTTATTTTTTTTATTCCTGACTGAAATGACATTTCGGTCCAGTCTCCTTTTTGGATTTTGTGTGGTGGCGCATATGAAAACTTGTGAAACCAGTACCACAGAAAATCTAAAAAAGGGGCCGGACCGAAATGTCATTTCGGTCCGGAATAATAAAAAAATAACGAACCGAAATGGCATTTCGGTTCTTATGGTTTTTGTAAAAAAAAAAAGTAATCATGTTGGTTTTGTAAAAAAAAAAAAATTATTTATGGTTTATAAAAAAAATTCTTCAAATTTGCTCATTTTAAAAAAAGGAGCATTCTCCTTTTTCTTTAGGTGCTTATATAGATCAACTAAGTGTTTATATAGATCAATCAGGTGTTTATATATAATACTTAGACCGCTGTTTTTCAATGACTTCAGTAAACCTCACTTTTTTAGGATAGCAGATCACATTCTCTGTTACTTTTGAAGAGAAATAGAGAGAAAAGGGAAAATAAAAGCATATTTGGATCTCATGTGCTATAGTAAAGTTAGAGACAGAATCACAAAATTCAAAAATTAGATTGGAGTAAAACGTAAAATGCACTTGGAATTAAATCTCGTAAGTAATAATGTGAAAGTTTAACTACGTACTAAGTAAATATTACACATTTAGAAATACAAAATAATTTGAACACTGGTAAAATTTATAAAATATAAAAGATAGAGAAAAATTCAAATGCTTCATATTTTTTGTCTCATCTTGTCTCATATCGTTTATTTTCGTTTTCAAAGTCTAAGCAGTCGATATGAACCAATCAACATGATCTTCATATTAAAATGTGCTTGGAGACCAAATTTTATATATTTTGGGAATTATATACTAATTTGTTTTAGATAGGTATCAAAATCATTGTTTATATTAACTTAAAAATAAACAATTAAACTAATTAATATGACAATATAATTAATTAATGAGAAGTATATTTTTTTGACAGCTTAAACAAATTATATTATATATTAACAATACAATAAATTAGCAAATTAACAACAAAATTGAGAAACCGAGACTCAATTAGAATAAAAATAGGATATGAAGTCCGCCTATTTCTTTTTATAACATACCGTGGGTTTTTTTTTTTTTGTTTCTGATTTCAAGTAAAGATATTTTGTGTTGTTTAAAATAAAGGATAGCACTGAAAACGGGACCATGATGTGCCGACATTTTTATTAATATCCCAACTTAATTACAAATTAATAAATATACCCACGTGAGCTGGATATTTTTAAAAATGTCCAAACCGGCTATTTAATGGCCGATCCATTTTTTTTCTCAACCAACCATTAAATGGTCGGTTCACATTTTTTGTTTGTTGTTTCAGACCCTATAAATATCCATCTTTCTTTCCTCTCTCTCACAACTCACTCAACTCACAGAAGAGAAAGAGAGAAAAGGAAAAAGAGAAAGAGAATGGGATTTTTGAGCGATTTGAGGCGATTTCCCATGTGATTTTCAGGTAATTTTTTTTAACTTAAATTGTTTTTATTTAATTTAAATTTTTTTATAATTTTTTATTTTATTTTAATTATTTTTCAGTAACCTATACATTTAAATTAGTAACCTGACAATTGTTTACCATTTAGCAAAATGTAGTTTGTTTGCCACTGTCATGATTTCATTACACTATGGTGAGAAGTTTCTTACTAATACATATGGTGCTTATTACTCCAAAGAGCCAATTAATTCATTTATGGTTCCCGATGATATCTCACTTTGGAACTTGAAAACCATGATTTACATGCACTGGTTATAACCCAGAAAAGTGGAATCTAGAATTGGCAACCCGAGTGAACCATGGAACACCCCCAACTTATACCATAGTGAAAGTGCTAAGTAATGCTGCATCGAGAGCCCTATACGGTCAGTTAAATGCAACTGGAAATTTTGTAATAGAAATCTATGCCAAGAGAGTTCCGATAGAGTCAGGGGTTGAAAGTTCAGGACAAAATTCAGTTGCGCCAAATTATACAATACAAACAGAACCATACATTCTCACGGTTCCTTTATTCGTACAACCCAGAAACATACAGTCACTTCACTCCACCATCACTCCAACCACGATCCCATATAAGATATCCACTTAGACCTATGCATGTGGCGCCTTTACCATTACCACCACCATCACCTCACCTCAGACCGCACCATTAGACGATGAAATTGGGTCGGATTTTGAAAATATTAACCAAATTTCTTGAGGAAGATCTACAAACTGGAGATGAATTTCAGGGAGCACACTGGGACTCTGATCACTTGGAGGGTTGTGAGGAATATGGTCCAGTTGAAGATGGTCCAGTGCCTATTCGAACCGGATATGGGAATATGCCGCTTAGTGGCCATCCTAGTACACACCTGTTCGCAGACTTCAATGATATATCTTCTTTCCAAGAAGGAGATGTTGCTTACTATGGGAGACGGATTGAGTACAAAGGTGAGCTGGCGCCAGAACAATTTTTTCAAAGCAAAGAAGATTTGATTAAGAAGATTAAAGAGCACCATATTCGTAAGAATCAGGAGATGCATGAAGAAAAGTGACAGGGATCGGATTCAAGTGGTGTGCAAGACTCCGGGTTGTGATTACGAACTTAGGGAAAAGCAATGGGTTTTGGAGATGCATGGGTTATAACGAGGTAAGACAAGCCTCACACATGTAGGTTTGAGTATACAAGGACCGATCATGAATGTCTCATGATCACTCAAAAGAGAGCGATGTTATCTTTTAAAATTTATAAACTCGGAAATGCTATCGGTTCCGATCGCAAGTGCACAATACTATCGAGTAGTATAATCGGGGTCAATACACAGGGAATATTGGTCTACAGTCTTGAGCGATCAAATCACAATCTTTCAAAAGGCTAGACAAAATCTGAAAATTTGAGAGTTGAAGTTGTGATAAATGTAAATTCGGCAACAATTAAAGTAATTAAAATAAAGATAGAGATGAGAATTTCTAGGGTTTCGGCACACCATTGCTACTCAATCCTCTTTGATATTCTACTTCTGTCGGGTCTGATTTCCTATTGTTGTTTATGGAAGACACTACATAGGACACTGCGAGTTATCCTGCGTAAATGACAGATTTATAAATACACAAGTTACTACATAGGACACTGCGATTTATCTTATGCAAATGATAGAACTTGGTTTGCGTTTTGTGGTTCCGATTTATAGTTTCCCCACAAAGGTTTTCTTCACATAAATCTAATAGCTCCCAATGAGGCTAACTCGTCCATCATGATTTTTCTTACCATTAAAGCACTATCACTACCCTAACGGATTAAACTAGATCATCGAAATCAGGTAAAGGGAGAATAAATTGCAAAAGCATTTCAATCAACAATAAGAAATCATAATCAATAGAATATATATATATATATATATATCAAAGCATCATGAGTAACAAAGTTTACTGCCGAGCCCCTAAGAAAGAACTTAGTCGCGTAACGGCATCATTACAACACTCCTCTCTTTCTCACTTAATCA
The DNA here is from genome assembly GCA_025461125.1 of Carex kokanica. Classification (NCBI taxonomy): domain Eukaryota; kingdom Viridiplantae; phylum Streptophyta; class Magnoliopsida; order Poales; family Cyperaceae; genus Carex; species Carex kokanica. The sequence continues at coordinate 56,817 of JAJGRX010000241.1, read as the reverse complement.
AATCTAACCCTAATTACCAAAATTACAAAGATGTCTTCTTTTTCTGTCCAGAGTGCTTATATAGGAGTGAGGGGACGTTTGGAGATGAGTAGAGGCCAAGAAAATTGATCTGGATACAGCTGGAGCGGTTATTCACCAAAGGGCGTCTCGGATACGGACCGTATTGGCTGATACGGTCCGTATTGGGACTGTGAGGTCCTGACAGCTGTTCGTATTTTGGCCATAACTCAGTCATCCGGACTCCGATTGAGGTGATTGCGTTGGAAACTAGACAACAAGATCTACAAGTTTCGTGAATGGGCTGAGTTCCAGTTCGGAACGAAGAAGGCTCAGAAATTCATCCAAAGTGAGTGTTTTCCAAAGGGTGCCTCGAATTCGGACCGTATTGGTTGATGTTAGTGTAATAATCTAGATGTCAATCATAGGAAAATTGTATCTATATATTTATTCATGTAATGGATGATTAATAAAGATATCATTTTGTTATTTGAGAATTTATCGAATTTATGAATCATTTCGAGTTCATGACTTGAAATTGTAAGACTCCGTAATATAGATGATAAATACTCTTAAAAGTCTCTAACCGTGGTAATTAGCAAAGAACACTAATTGACCAATTAAATGTTAGTGTGTGGATTAAATGATGGTTAAGTTTTACAAACCATAGACAAAGAGTTGTCATTTTAATCACACAGATACATGTTAGAGAACATGGTATTTGACAGACCCTAAATGAAACGTTAAATGGATTGTGTTCGTGTCATTAATGTTTTCATTCAGTGTTAAGTTCTAAAGTATGAGGTATTCGTCTTTCCTACATAGGAAGTGTGTATTCGTGAGTGTTGTCCAATGCTATCCGTAAAAAGTAGTTATACAGATAACATTTCAATATGCATAACTTATGCGGATGGAAGATGTTCACCAAGACTACTATTGTCCCTCGTATTATTATACGAGAGATAGTATCACTAGGCCTCTTGATGAAATAGGATTATCTGCATGCGGTATGATTAAAGAGTTAATCATATTTGATAAAACTATTTAAGATCGAGAAAAGATTAAGTTTGCAAGGATGACACATATCTAACTTGAAACTGATATGATACTATGAGACAAAAGAATTAACACGAGTAAATTGTTTACTATATCGTGATATTGCAATGTACAAGATTATCTATGTCAATTGGGTAGTCGTAATGTATATGTCAGATGCCTTTTATGATTTATAGAATTAAAAGGAGTTTTAATTCTATTGCCAACATAGCACAGATCCTATCGGGTCACACCAATAGAAAAGTAATCAGAGAATTTTATGATTAATTATAAATGGTTATAATTAATAATAAAAATAAATGTCATAGAGATGACATGCTGAAACTAGATTAAAATTATAAACGTGTATGACACGTCGTATAAATTTTAATCGCAAACGCAAGAAATATAATTATTCAGAATAATTGTATATATATATTATATGGATTAAAATATTAATTATGAATTAATATTTAGGTCCAAAAGCCCAATTTGAATTTATGTCTTAATTAAATTTAGAAGTTAATTAAAAATCTAAATTAAATTAAATGAAAAAAAGGCCAAATTAAATATATTAAAAAAGGGTCAAAATGCAAATTCGTTTTTTCCTCTTTGTGCCGACCTTACAATGGCATTTTTGTGATTTTAAATCTGCCACAAAACCCTATAAATAGGGGTGGAGGGGTAGAGGAAAAATCATAACAATCCGAGCAAAGTTCGAATCAGAATCCGATTCGATTCGTACTTTAATTTTCTCCCAAATAGTGATTTGCAGAAAATTCAGTAATCCATAAATATATATTTTTGCGAGAATAAAATAGTTATTCTCGTGAATAGTGTTTTTACGGGATTCGTGAATAGTGTTTTTGCGAAGATCGCGGTATTTATGTTTTTGCGAAAAACGCAGTATCTTTACCTGCTGATCGTGAATCATTTTATCTGCATCTCGTGAATAGTATTTTCACGTCTCTCGTGAATTGTGTTTTTGCGAATACCGCAGTTTCAGTATTTCTGACAAAAGAAATAACCGCTCTCTGGTTAGTCCTGGTGGATAACCTATAGAGGCATCAGACATCTGGTGCTCCTAGGCGAGTCAGATTTCAATCCAATTCGAATTTGGATTAAGGTATAAATGTTAACTTAATTTGTTTAATTGTTAAATAGATTTAAGTTTTTAGAAATCAATCATGGAGTAGATCTGTAGAGGATTAAAAGGGCTTGTCAAGTGAAAGACGGTAACATGAACGTTCGGTACTCTTTCTGACATACCTCTTTAATTCTCGAGTTAAGTTAAAATAAAATTTTTTGTTTTACGATCTTTCCGCATACTTAACCTAATCAAAGGGTACAGCAAAACCCTACAGTTGATACGGTCCGTATTGGGACTGCCGCTGAGGGAGTTAGTGCATATTCGGCCATCCCTGGTCCGTATTGGGGCTCTGGTCCTTATTAGTTAGTACGGGCTGTAACAAAGACTTAGTCGATGAGCGTCGCTTATTCGATTGACCTCATTCTTACTCCATTTGATGTGAAATAGTCCCAAAACATGTTTCCTGCAATAAAACATAAAGAAGGGTGACAGGCCTTTTTATCTAATTAATTAAACATAAGTGCGAGATAATATGCAAAACCTAAGCCAAAACCCTACGTAATTCATCATCATTTTGACTTTGATCAGGCATCAGGTTCATCGTTCCATTACCGACAGGAATCGAAGAGATATGTAACAATCATCAAAAATTATATTTCTTTTCAATTTAGACCAACTTATTAAGTAACAAATGCAATGCAGAGGCCAGAAACGCAACAAATGCTGCAAAAAATGAGCGAGTTATCGCAGAGGCATCTGGGTCACAAGGGTCACAGCGAAGCACAGCTACAAGCCTTTTAGCTGCATCGGTTATGTTTGCAGAAGCAATGGAAGAGGCAGTTGCCATAGGAGGAGGTGCGGTGGGGTGCAAAGAGAGCCATCTGGAAGCCAATCAAGGAGGTAAATTAGTAGACGTACAAGGGCATCTTGAAGCCAAGCAGGGGCATCTTGAAGCCAAGCAGAGCCATCTGGTAGGCCATCTTCTGCAACTGGTCGGTTTCTCGGATTTAAATTTAGGCATAGTAGTAATAGGTGATTTAAATTATTCTCATTTGATGCATGTTATGAACTTGTTTATTTAGATGCTGCTTTCAGAACAATTAAATTGGCTTTTATTTGTGTGGATTTTATTAAGACTAAGTTATTAGTTAGTTGAATGTAAGTTTTTATAACTTTACTTTTTTTTACCATATTCAAATGTAGAGAAACATCAAGTCTATATGCATGTCAATGTATTAACTCAAAAATTTTACAACCCTAATGCATCCAACTAAAATAATACTACTTCTTAGAACCCAGCTCAAATGCATCCAAATTTTAAACCCTAATAATACTACTTCTTAGAAAGAGTCTTGAAAGTACACGGAATAAACTCCTCGTCCGATATTGCCGGATCTGGATCAGTCACAACAGACGAAGTGGTAACCTTACCAGTATAAGTACACGGAACAAACTCATCGTCCGATATTGGAAGCTCTGGATCAACCTTCTTCTTTTTCAAACCAGAGCCGTAGGAGTTTTCCACAAAGTCATCGTCTGAAATTTCATACCGAATAGGTCGTCTAAGAAATTCCTCCATCATACATACTTGACAGTTTTTTTTATCACGGCATACTTGACAGTTGTTTTTTTTTCCTCACTTTTACCTTGATCACTAATTGACCCTCATCTCGCTAGGCCACAATAGGACGACCTACCTCGGTTGTTATTATTCATCCTTTTGGCCCCTGATATATCACCTCAAATCGCCTTCTCTTTCTCTCTTTCCCTTCCTCTCTTTCTCTTTTGTGAGTTGAGTGAGTTGTGAGAAGGAGGAGAGAGAAAGATAGGTATTTATAGGGTCTGAAATAGCAAAAAAAAAAATGTGAATCACCCGTTTAATAGCCGATTGTGGAAAAAAAAAGGTATATTTATTAATTTGTAATTAACTTTGGATATTAATAAAAATGTCGGCATAATGTGGGAGTAGATAGAGGGAGAAATAAAAGAAAACAAGTATCAAAGTACAATAAGGAATGAGGGGTCAAATGATTGATTAATGTGGAATGCTTTATGAGATATCAGATCTCTTATATATTGACAAATGCCGCACAACAGTTCTGTAATTTTGTGTGCACCAGTGAGATGCACAAGACAATATGTATTGGTATTGGCAAGAAGGAAGGTTGTTCACAGGTAATTTTTATTCATAGAAAATATCATAAAATGATATAGAAAAAAGGAAAGAGTACTTTGGATTTTTTTTATGCACAGAACATGTAGCATTAGGGGTGCACAAAAAAACTCATGACTCATAATTCATTTGAAATTAATTCGGATTCAACTCGTCAACAACTCGAGTTCATTGACTCGGTTGTCTCGCGAGTTGAATCCAAGTTGCCTCCAACTCTGTTCGGAATCAACTCGGTTGACTCATTGAATTAGTAAACTATGTAATGTTTTGTTAGACTTTGTATTATTTAGTAATTTGGTAAACTTTGTATTATTTAATTATGTATTTGTCATTGTTTCATTATGTAAAGTTTTAAATTGTGTACTATTTTTTTTTTTTTTGATAATTTTTAATTGGATAAACTATGTAATATTTATAAGTCACGAGTCGATTCAAGTTGTTTGCGAGTTGAATCCCAGTTGAGATTTTTGACTCAAAACTGAATTAACAATTCGGACTCAACTCGGCTCATGAGTTCACGAGTTGAATCCAAGTTGGCCTCAACTCGGCTCATGAGCAGCCCTATGTAGCATTTATTTCAGTTCAAGTTTTGGACCTATAAAATTAGTACAAGTCCAAACTCTGTAGCTTCATCACGTGAAGTCATGGCAACCAGAAAAGAAAAGAAAAAAAAAAAGAGAGTTTGAATTCGTACCAATTTTACAGGTCCAAAGTTTGAAACGGAATAAATACTACAGGTCCTATGCAACGAAAATCGTAAGTAATATTTTCCTATATTAATTTATTATATTTTCTATGAATAAAAAATTCTCTTGTATATATGCTTGTTTGGGTACAAGTTAAGCAGTGGTCTAGGGTAGCCTGGTCCCTGGTACTAGTTTGTATTGGTTGGTAACAGACCAAATCTAGTTTTAACTGGAAATCCGAAACTAAATAGAATATAACTATGAATTCGGATTCCATAAAGTAACTCAAAATTTGAGTTTAGATCCGAACTGTCCAATCTGCTTTGGCACGAATATGAAAGTGCACCGTACAAGTCAGAGATTGTTCGGATCTAAATTCAAATTTGGTGTTATTTCATGGGATCCGGAGCCCCATATAAATAATACTATATGATCAAATTAAATAGTACCTCTATCTCCTCTCTATTGATCGAATAGTACATGTGGCATGTGTTGGTTGAGATGTCAAGTTATCAACTACTCCTGGTTTCTTTTCTTGCCTTAATTGACAAGTACGTTTAGTTGCTCACCTCTATCTCCTCTGTGGGTGTAAACGGATCGGATTATCTGATTTCGTCCGGATCCGAATATGAAAAATTACTTAAATTATTCAATTTGTATCTGTATCCGTATCCGAAAAATTATAACGGATAAAAATACGGTAAATTTTTTAACTATCCGTATCCGACCATTTACACTCCTAAACTACAACAAATTTACTCTATGTTCTTAAATTAATTTATTAAATTGCATATACATACTAATGATTTATTAAACTACATATACATATATATTCTGATGAACAATATAACATTATGACATGATTAATTACTAATGTTTTGATTATATGATATATACTTTGTAACCAACAACCTTATTATGAAAAATATTAAATCTAGTTTATGAATGAAAAAATTATATTTAGATGTTATTATTTACTAGAATGTACATTAGTAATTTATTTTTAATTATCCGAATTATATTTATATCCGTATTCGTATCCGTTCAATATCTGATCTGTATCCATATATGTATCCGAGACTATCCGTATTCGTATCCAAAAAATTATAACGGATAAAGATATGATTTGACCACTATCTGATACGGGATCCGTATCCGACCGTTTACACCCCTAATCTACTCTCTTTGATTCTTTCCAATATTTTCTTTTGTTAAATTCGCACTTGTCTCTTGCAACAATTTAATTGACACGTAAGTAACTAATCAATTCATTGGTTGTAGCCTCTTCATCTCTTGTAATTTATCGATAGATAAAAAAATCCATTGGCAGCTGCCAAGTGGATTTACATCGATAGGTAAGTTTGCAAGTATATGTCTAGGGGAGTCAACCAAAATCTCTCAATAAATTTTGTGTGTTCTGCAAATAATTGGATAATTTTTTTCCGAGGTGTGTTCCAGCAACATTTTTTACCATCTCATAATTGGATTTATGTCCTAAAAAAAATTCCGGCAACATCCCCCCCCCCCCCCCCCCCCCCCCCCCCAACACACAAAAAAACAAGTTATTCATATATTCAAGAAAAAAACGCCAGCCGCTAATTTTTTTTTTTTATTAACTGTCCCAACCGCTAGTTTTTCCAGCCCGGTAAAAACGCCAGCTGTTGTCTTTTTTTTTTTTTTTTTTTGAAAATTCTCAAACAAATAGCATATAGTGTTGTTGTAAGCAATACTCTAATACTCTATTTGACTAATTTACAAAATATACAATTATAGAATTTAATAATTTTTTTGAGTTGAGATATTTGCAAGTTCATAAGATTTAGAATTGCAACATGACTGTTGAGGCTCTTCTCTTTGTCTTTGAGTTATTTGATTGCACCGTTGTTTTGATGAATGCTAAGGGTTCAAAACCAATAACTTCTCCTCACAAGTTTTCCGAAAAATAATCATATGATGAAATCGAACACTCGAGCGCTGAGATACGCCAGTTTGAATATTGCTGAAATTTCACAACGCTTATAAGCGTTGTACGATTGTTACAACATTTGACCCCACATACCTCAATTTTTTTTAGGCCGAAAATTCGGAAACAACTGTTACATTCAACTGTCACAACAGTTGTCACCAAATACCTAGATTTGTTTCTCTCCCGAAAAATAGAAACAAATATTAGTTGAATCCGCCAAGAACTACTTGATTGCATACGAGATTTATTTTTATAGTTGAATATCAAACCATATGGGATTAAAATTTTAAAAGGCTCCGTATTCCCCCCCCAGGTGCCGCTAGAGACAACATATGGATGGAAGATTAATTGAAAAGTAAAATTGTTTATCAATTAACTTTCGCAATGATGAATATCAACCTCACAATATCCAGACCAAATGACATGACAAAATATAAAGAGTGAGGCTACGGTACTATGCATAGCACGGATTGGTCCGTGCTACGGCTCAATATTTGAGTTTTCAAAATCCTAATGGTCGATCCGAACCGTTCAACATGATTATAAAATGAATATGTACTTGCAAACCAAATTTTACATTTTTTTGAATTTTTTTACTATGTTTTAGATAGGCAGAAAATCACTGGCTTTGGATGGTCTAGAATTTTCAGATCAAGTGATTTTCTACCTATCTAAAAAAATAGTAAATAAATTCGAAAAAATGTAAAATTTGGTTTGCAAGTACATATTCATTTTATAATCATATTGAACGGTTCGGATCGACCGTTAGGATTTTTAAAACTCAAATATCGAGCCGTAGCACGGACCAATCCGTGCTATGCATAGTACCGTAGCCTCACTCAAATATAAACATTATATTAGTTCAAGTAAAAAAAAAGTAGATGATGCTCCTCATTTTTTGTAATATTGATACTCAATTTTAGAATGTTTATTATTGTAAAATAAAATTTTTAAATAAATAATTAACGGACCATAAAATCAGAAACAAGGGGAAGAAAAAGTCACTCTGGTTAATTAATTGTAAAATAATTAATGGACCGTAAAACAAATTATAAATGTGCTCTAAAGTTTTTTTAAAAGTGCTCCAACCGCTGATTTTTTTCAGCAGTTGCCTTCGAAGACAACTATTAAAAAAGTCACCAGTTGTCTTCGAAGACAACTGCTGGAAAAATCAGCAGTTGGAGCACTTTAACAAAAAAAAAAAAGAAACTTGAGAGCACATTTGTAATTTATTTCTTTCGTGAGGATATGATAAAAATTTCAGATTTTGCCCCATCTCTCAATTGGATTTATTTCCTAACAAATTTCCATTGCAAGCCAAAAAAGTTGAGAAAAAAACTCCGACTAAAGAATTTTTTTCCACAAACTAAGCATTATTTTTTTCCTTTTACAAAGTATCATTAATTAAATCAGATGAAAACATATTATTATGTGACAGAACCATTTTTCCTTCATCACAAAAAAACTCATAAACATAAATAATTAATGTTTTTACTTCCGTAAGTTACATCATTTTTCCTTGAAAAAATTCCCTCATTTGACAATTTGAATTTTTTCATTTATTTGAACCATGTTAGTGATCATTATTTAATTTTGATTCTAATAAATGCAAATATAGATAAGAAAAAATATATATATATATATATGAGGAGGGATCCAATTACACCCTTTTTTTGACACATCTTGACATTGTTTTTTTATAGGTCAATTTTGCGATTTCAAAATCCAAACAGTCGATCCGAACCATTCAACATGATCACCATATTAAAATGTGCTTGGAGATCAAATTTTACATTTTTTTGAATTTTTTTACTATTTATTAAGATGGTTACAAAATCGTTATTTTTCAATGGTCTGAAAACAACGATTTTGTAACCATCTTAATAAATAGTAAAAAAATTCAAAAAAATGTAAAATTTGATCTCCAAGCACATTTTAATATATCCATCATGTTGAACGGTTTGGATCGACTATTTGGACTTTGAAAATGGTAGGTGTCAAAATGTGTCAAAAAAAGGGTGTAATCCGATCCCTCCTCATATATATATATAGAGAGAGAGAGAGAGAGAATGGCTAATATACAAACGTTTGTTCCTGGACTCAAGAACAAACGATTCGGTTCTCTAATTTTCAAGGTTCAAACAGTCGATCCAAACCGTTAGATATTTAATCTATAGTAAAATTTGCTTGGAGACCAAATTTTACAGTTTTTAGAGTTTTTTTACTATTTATTAAGATGGTTTGAAAATCGCTGATTTTATTAAAATTCTGCATCATTGAAAAACAACGACCTTCAAACCAGCTTAATAAATAGTAAAAAAATTCTAAAAAAATGTAAAATTTGGTCTCTAGGCACATTTTAATATAGATTAAATATCTAACGGTTTGGATCGACTGTTTGAACTTTGAAAATCGGAGAACCGAATCGTTTGTTCCTGAGTTCAGAAATAAACGTTTGTATATTAACCATTCTCTCTCTCTCTATATATATATATAAATAAATAGAGAGAGAGAGAATGAGGTTGGCTAAGATCAAAATGGTAGTTTCCTGAGCTTTGGTGTTACCAATTCATTTTTGTGGTTTTCAAAATCCAAATAGTCAATATGAAGTGCACAATATGTGCTTGGGGACCAAATTTTACCATTTTTGAATTTTTTTTACTATTTTTATGGATTTTTAAAATCACTATTTTCAGATTTTTTTTATTATTATTCAAAACAGTGATTTTCAAAAATTCATAAAAATAGTAAAAAAAATTCAAATTATGTAAATTTGGTCTCCAAGCACATTTTAATATGGAGAACACGTTGAGCACTTCAGATCGACTATTTGAACTTTGTAACCGCAAAAACGAATTGATAGCACCAAGGCTCAAGAACTACCATTTTGATCGTAGCCAACCTCTCTCTCTCTCTCTCTCTCTATATATATATATATATATAGGTTAGGTAAGATCAAAATGGTAGTTCCTTATCATTGGTGCTACTAATTGGTTTTTGCAGTTTTAAAGTTCAAATAGTCAATCTGAAGTGCTCAACGTGCTCTCCATATTAAAATGTGCTTGGAGACCAAATTTTATTTTTATTTTTGTAATTTTTTTACTATTTTTTAAGGATTTTTGAAAATCATTGTTTTCAATAATAAAAAATAAATAAATAAAATCTGAAATCCATAGAAAATAGTATAAAAAATTCCAAAAAATGTAAAATTTGCTCCCAAAACATATTTTAATATGGAGAACATGTTGAGCACTTCAGATCGACTATTTGAATTTTGAAAACCACAAAAATGAATTAGTATCACCAAGACTTAGGAACTACCATTTTGATCTTAGCCAAACTCTCTCTCTCTCTCTATATATATATAAAGTTGGGCTATGGTGCATTGCGATGTATAGCCTCTCTTGTATATTGGACTATAAATCGTTAGTTTTGATTTCCAAACAACCGATCCAAACCGTTCAACTTGATATCCATACTAAAATGTGCTTGTGATGAGTCCAAATTGAACTACTAACTTTCAGTATAATTTAATATACCTTTTAACCCTAGTTTAACTTATGTTCAGATAACAAGCGCATGATCCTAACGTGTAGTATAATTGGGGTGTCGATCCACAGGGATAGTGTATTGGATTTCTAATAATTTTTACTAGTCTAGGTTATAGGGGGTTTAAAATAGGGTTTTAAATAGGTTTAAGGTAGGGTTCAATACCCTCAAAGTTTATGTGGTGGTGCTAATTGTGCTAAGGTTAGAATTAAACACTTAAATAAAGATTCTCTAGGGATCAGGTGCTCTCTTTCCAAATTATGCAAAATATAAGTTCTGACATCTCTCTACCCACATGCGGCACTGTCACTATCGCATGCGGCATAGATTGTCCCACAGCAACCCGCATGCGGTACTGTCACTACCCCCGTAGGCTGGTTGGGTTTCTCTTATGCGATTTGAAAGGTTTTTCAATCTTGCAATCGGCTTTTGGGCTATCAATTCTAAGTATCCTAAGTATGCAATTATCTTTCTCACACAAACACAATTGATCAATTCTTATTCTACCCCACAATTAAATATCCCAAAGACCCTACCTAATTAAGGTGTTTCCTAATATAATCTAAACAGAAAATTTACGCTATCCTGCCAAGGGAGCCACTGGGTTCTAATCTTAGTCTTTGAACCGACGCCAAGCATCGTTAGCCGAAGTGTTACATATACTTACATGCCTTATCCCACTCACACCGGGATGCAATGAAATCATATACCTATTGGTATGTGGAGGACATTGGCATATAGTATACAAAACTATGTATGTAAGGATTTAATAAAAATGAATTTAAATAATAAAGTAAACTCAAATCAACATAAACAAAACATAAGCATATATTAAAACATAACTTAGAATTCGAGTACAACCCCCCACCCTAGAGATGTGAAGTTTAGCTTCTCATGGCCATGGCAAAATAAAAGGAATAAAATAAAGAGAACATTAATTACAATTCAATTGAAGATGGATGGACCTCTGCCTCCTTAGATGACGTCTTCTTCTCCTGCTTGACTTCCGATGGCTACCCTTATCTCTCCAAGTAACTCTCCAACCTAACCTAGCAATGAGAATTGCTAATCTCTATTCTATGAACTTAACACAATTAAACACGCACACCAAAATCAATTACAAGAGGGATATTTATAGTCTTCCTAAATGAGAGATGGAGTATGGGAAGTAGTGGATGTAGAGCAAACTTGGAGTGCACTTCAAGTTTGCTCAGATGAAGCCAAAAATAGCTATGAAAGCTTACCGCTGAATCATTTGCGTCTATCTGGAAGAATTCTGTCAAAAATAACATCAATGGTGGAGATTTGATCAGAATCAAAACAGTCCACGGATTAAGTCCACGGATCGTGAGGCATAAGTCTATGCCGCATGCGGCATAGGGGAACCCACACGACTTCCTGACTTAGATGATTTTGCTATAATTTCGTCATTTCGCATGTTGTGCACTTCGTATGAAGTGTTGCATGCTCCATGTGATGCCCTGTTTTGGTGACATCTTCATAAATCGCCTAAATTCGACACTTTTGCTCTGTTTTTTGTCTAAATACGCAACTTTCTCAAAAACCTGCTAAAAGACCTAAAAACACGATTGCGGTAAATAAATCAGAAAATGACTACTTTGCATTTATTTTTTGCCATTTTTCATAAGAAAATATATGAATTTTCACTATATGTCTTGGCTTCATCAGCTTGAAGATAAAATTTTACATTTTTTTGTAATTTTTTGCTATTTTTTTAGAATTTTTGAAAATCACTGTTTTTCTATGGTCCAGAAATTTCTGAAAAATAGTGATTTTCAAAAATTCTAAAAAAATAGTAAAAAAGTTGCAAAAAATATAAAATTTGGTCTCCAAGCATATTTTAATATGGAGAACATGTTGAGCCATTTAGATCGACTGTTTGAACTTTGAATCCAACAATCTAGAGTCCAATGCACAAGAGTACCTATACATTGCAATGCACCATAGCCCAACTATATATATATATATATAGAGAGAGAGAGAGAGAGTGATGCTACGGTGCTTTAGGAAGTAAATATGGTGTTTTACTTCCCGCTCATATCTCCATTTTCAAAGTTCAAACAGTTGATCTGAATTTCTCAACATGATCTTTATATTAATATGTGCTTGGAGACCGAATTTTACATTTTTGGAAAATTTTTACTATTTTTTTAGAATTTTTGAAAATCAGTGTTTTTGTGAATTTTTTATTAGTTTTTTATTTAATGAAAAGCTGTGATTTTCAAAAATTCTAAAAAAATAGTAAAAAATTTCTAAAAAATGTAAAATTTGGTCTCCAAGCACATATCATTATGAAGATCATGTTCAGATTAACGGTTTGGACTTTGAAAATGAAGATATGAGCGGGAAGTAAAACACCATCTTTACTTCCCAAAGCATGGTAGCCTATCCTTATATATATATAGAGTGAGGCTATGGTACTTCGGCTAGTGTACCATGGCTAGTGTACTACGGCTCAATATGGTACTTTTTAAAATCCTAACGGTCGATCCGAACCGTTCAATGTGATATCCATATGAATATGTACTTGTAAACTAAATTTTATATCTTTTCGAATTTTTTTACTATTTTTTTAGATAGGTAGAATTTTGATGGTCCAGAATTTGTAGAAAACACTAAAAATTCTACCTATCTAAAAAAATAGTAAAAAAATTCGAAAAAATATAAAATTTAGTTTGCAAGTACATATTCATATGGATATCACATTGAACGGTTCGGATCAACCGTTAGGATTTTAAAAAGTACCATATTGAGCCGTAGTACACTAGCCATAGTACATTAGCCGAAGTACCATAGACTCACTCATATATATATATAGAGAGAGAGAGAGAGAGAGAGAGAGAGAGAGAGAGAGGGAGAATTAAAATTTCATACAACTATTTGCACAGTATAATCGAACATTTATTTCAGCATATTCTTATAACCATTCCAGTGCTATCCATTAGTATGGGTTCTATAAATTAATTTGTACGCTCTCGAACCTTTAAAATCATATCATGCATAATTATGTGACAAGCGAACAAATTGCATGGGTTGTTTGCTTTTTCCAGTTTGTTGGTACACCTCCTCCTGGTCATTTTATGTGCATTTATTTTGTTAATTTATGTTTTTCGTCCTAAACCCGAAACTAATTTTTGTTTAAACTGAGTTCTAATGGTTTCTCTTCATTCTTAAAATTTGTAAAAACATAGTCCTAATTATCCTACACCCCAAACTAATATTTGTTTAAGCTGAGTGCTCATGGTGTCTGCATCATTGGAAGAGGAGATTGGCACAGATCTAAACATAAAAGGAATCCAAATTTGTTGTTATCAACAAATATCAGGTATGTCTACTGTCTGTTGGTAGAAGGTACACATCTTCAGAATATGTAGGAACGGTGGTGCACAATTTGCGCTTAATTGCAATGAAAGAAGCATGATATTGACAAATGAACAAAATTATTTCCCTTGTCCCCACCATACAAAATGGTACCTATGATTTATCAAACAGTCCTGTTCACTCGTTGAAAGAAGCAGATATTTTTAATGTTGTCTGCACCAGAGAATATTTTATTATTGCACTACATTTGATAAAAAGTTAGTAAAATAGTAGTAATGTTGTGTGAAAAAGTAATAATCAGGGCGGATTCACCGACATTTTTAAAAATACCCAAAGTTAATTACAGATTAATAAAAATATTCAGACCCATCAACTTTTATTAAAAATGTCCAAATAGGTCATTTAATGGCCGGTCCCCAGAATTTTTTTTTTTTAAGCCACAAGAGTCTACAAATTATACTAGAATGGACTACAAGCTAGAAAAAACTAAAATGCATCGAAATTTTAAAACATAATTAGTTATACTTCTTAGAACGAGCCTTGAAAATACATGAAACAAAGTCATTATCGGATTCTGCCGGATCTGGACCAGTCACATCAGACGGAGTGGCAACTTTACCAGCATAAGTACACGGAACGAACTCATCGTCCGATGCTGGAGACTCTGGATCAACCTTTTTCTTTTTTGATAGGCAGCCATAGGGGTTTTCCACAAAGTTATCGTCCGAAATTTCCCACCGAATTAGCTGTAGTTTTTTAATATGTCCCTCCATTCTACATACGTAACATTTATTGGTAGGAACGCAGTATTTACATTTATTTTCTCTCTTATTTGTACCTCGATCACTAGTTGACTCTACCTCAGTTTTTACCTCGATCTCTTTCTCTTTACCTCGATCACTTGACCCTCCTCCCGCCAGGCCACGATTGGACGACCTACCTCGCTCTCTATTGTTCATACCTTTGGCCCCTTCAAATATCGCCCTTTTCGCCAATAAAATCGCCTTTTCTTTCCCTCTGTCCCTTTCTCCCTTCTAATTATACTGATTTGAGGTAATTGTGAGGGGGAGAGAGAGAAAGATGGGTATTTATAGGGTCTAAATCAGGGGACCGGCCATTTAATGGCTAGTTTCCCTTTTAAATAGGGACCGACCATTAAATGGCCGGTTTGGGTATTTTTAATAAAAGTTGATGGGTCTAGGCATTTTTATTAATCCGTAATTAACTTTGGGTATTTTTAAAAATGTCAGCGGATTTAGGGAGAATGGATGGGTCAATTAATCTCATTTTTTTTATGTATGATTTTCAATATAGTAAAATATTACGAGTACTATAAATTTAATCTCTATTTTCAGCATAAAATTTTTATATTATTGATTCTCAATGTGTGGTTGACCTCCATAGTTTAAAAGTCTGACTCTGCCTTAGAATAATAGTATATCAAAATTTTAATTTACATGATAAATGTAACTGAAAATTGAATCATAGGATAAATAAGACAAGACAGTAAATTAAAATATTAAAATAACTAATTTGAACTTTTATTTAAGGTAGAAAGACATTTTCCCAAAGAAATTTCATTATTTTAATTTGTTTTTTTTTTAATTAGACAAGAATGAATTTGCTAAAAGTTTATACAAAGATTATTTTCACTTAATCGAACTATTTTACTTTTTTACTTGTTTTCAGATAACAGCTGACTGGGTTCAAATAAAAAAAATATATATCTTACAGAAAAATATCTAATTCTAGAGTTTGGTTGTTGTACAAACATTTGTATTCCGGTCAAAATACGAATAATTCAAATTTTACCGTCTCACATCAAAATGGTAGATCCAACTCAGCTCAATGTAAAATGGTAGATCCAACTCGGCTCAATGTGTTTTATATATTCAAATCTTGTAGGGCACCAATATATATTACTAACTTTAAAATCTTTCGATTATTTTTTCAGATATTGAAAAAATAATCCTATTTCATATGCCAATTTCTTCTTATTTTCTTGTTATTTTAGCTCATATTTTAAAAATCTGAAAAAAAAAATAGTAAACAAAATTTAAAAAGGTAAGTACTCTCCAAGAGTTTGGTAGAACTAGGGGTGTTCAAACGGTCGGTTCGGTTGAAACCGAACTAAAATAGTCAAATCAAATTTTATTTCGGTTTTAAAAAATAGAACCGAACCGAACCGAACCGAACCAAACAAATTGAAATTTAATTTCGGTTTGTTCGGTTGAACCGAAATAAGTCTTAATAAGAAAAAAAAACCCTAAATTTCTTGAAATTTTCCGAAAACTGCTCTAATTGATGTACTCAGTACCTTGATCTCTACTTTTTGATAGATCAAACTTGAAAAACCGTCAAATTTAAAGCAAACTTTTCAATCCACAAAAAAATTAGAATTAAGAAAAATACAAAAAAGTAACTTAGCGGGCCGGAATCAGAGTAGGTCCGATGCCCATCGGACCTATCTTGGTTCGATGGTGTGATGACCATTCGATCTGCATCAAGATTCGTGTGATCTGCATCAATATCCGTACAAGTCGTATCAATTTCCGTGTGCATAGATCTTGATTCTAATCGTACAGTTAAAGAGCTAATTGAACCTAAATGTAGGTCCGATGCCCATCGGACCTACTCCTATCTCTAGCGGGCCAAGCAGAGTAGGGAAGCACTCAGCCAGGTGGAAGAGAGAGAGAGAGAGAGAGAGAGAGGGAGAGAGAGGCAGCGTTGTTTTAAGAAAAAACTGAGATGGGGAACAACAGCGGAGGGATTTGGTTAACAAAAAGAGGGTTCGGACTTCGGAGCAGGGTGCACGAAAAAGCTTATGACTCATAATTTGTTTGGAATTAATTTGATTTCAACTGGCCAACAACTCAAGTTGAAACTGACTCGAGTTAAAACTGACTTGAGTTTATTGACTCGGTTGTCTCGCGAGTTGAATTCAATTTGTCTCCAACTCGGTTTGGAATGAACTCGGTTGACTCATTGACTTGGTAAACTATGTAATGTTTTGTTAGACTTTGTACTATTTAGTAATTTGGTAAACTTTGTACTATTTGTCACTGTTTCATTGTGTAAAGTTTTAAATTATGTACTTTTTTTTGTTAGATTTTGATTTGATAATTTTTAATTTGATAAACTATGTACTATTTACGAGTCACGAGTCGACTAGAGTTGACTCGAGTTATTTGCAAGTTGAATCTAAATTGGGGTTTTAAACTCAAAACTGAATTAGCAACTCGGACTCAACTCGGCTCATGAGTTCACGAGTTGAATCTAAGTTGCCCTCAACTCGACTCATGAGCAACCCTACTTCGGAGACAAAGAGCGAGGAACCGGATTAGATTACAAGCATGGTTGGTTCGGTTGGTTCGGTTTTTTGTTTTGCAAAATTGTAAACCGAACCAATTAAGTAAAACCGAAATTAACAAAAAATTGAACCGACTGAACCATTTAACCCGAAAAACCATCTGAACCAAACTGTTTGAACACCCATAGGTATAACACGTTGAACAACTTAGATCGACTGTTTGATTGTACATATTTAAAAAAAATTATATATACAAATGTTTGAAGATTTTTGAAGATTTTTTAAACCAAACTGTTTGAACACCCATAGGTATAACACAAATGTTTGAAGATTTTTGAAGATTTTTCAAACCAAACTGTTTGAACATCCATAGGTATAACACAAATGTTTGAAGATTTTTTATATATATTTAAAATTCGATGTCTTAACTCCATCTTTATCCAAAAATACAAGCGATAAATTGTACATAATAAAGTAATTATTACTTTCCAATCACATAATAAGATATTTGAAAATTATATACGGATTGTAGACAGAGACAGCCGAGTAACAAAGAAGTTTTTTTTTTTTTAAGTTAGCGGTAAATTGCCGCTAACAAATATATATATTGATAAGAAAAATATTTACATAAAACCCAAAAGAGCTGAAACAAATAAAATCCTGGCCTCTAAAAAGATATTAGCGGCTGAAGGTAACTACCAAAAAAAACTATCTATCTTTTTAGGGACCTACATATATAGTACCCAACATCCAACTATAAATGTAAAAATGTATCTTATTTATAGATATTGCATTACATTTTTTTATTATATTAGTATTTTTTATTTTTTTTGTTTAATAGCAAAACATGTTGATCGCTTCTATATTAATTGACATTAATGGTGCTACGAAAATGTTGGAAGCAAAATAAAGAAACGTGGATAAAGATAAACAACATGAGAGTGCTGAGTGAGAATTTAATAATTAATATAATAGTATATGATATTGCATGTTAAGTTTTCACTAATTATTGATGAAAATTGACGCCTCAAGTTAAAACACGTACGTGTTTATCTGCATTTAATGAAAATTGCATTGAATATAATAGAAACTAGATTATTGTAGTACGATATACTAAAATATTTTTGGTGCATTTTGTTCCGACATTTATATTAATACCCTAAAAAAAAAAATATCAAATATGCCCCCACTTTGAAATTTTTTTTAAATATGCCCTAACCGCCCCATTGTGGGGCGGTCCACTGCTGCTAGAAAACCGCCCCTTGGCTGGGCGGTCCACTGCCTCTAGCCAACCGCCCAGAAGTGGGGCGGTTCTCTATTTTTTTTTTTCAAATTTTATATATTTTTAAGATGTATGTTTGCAAATAAGGTATATATTTTTATAAGGAAATTAGCGTTGATATATATATATTTTTAAGATGTACATATTGTTAATATATATTTTTATTTTTTAAGACATATATAATATATATTTATAGGTAAATGTATATATTGTTAAGATATATATTTTTTTTAAGATATATATATTTATAAGGAAATATATATTGGTATATATTTTTTTAAGATGTATATATTGTTTAAGATATATTTTGGTTTATTAAGATATATTTTTTTTTAAGATGTATATATTGTTTAAGATATATTGTTTATTTATGTTTTATGTTGTCAATTTGTGTATATTTAATTGCGCTATGAAAATAACAAAAATGAAGTATACAAAAATAGTTACAAACTACGAATTAAATAAGTTCACAAATTTAGCGACGACGACCGAACAAATTTAGAAGTCGACGAGTTCTAGATCTGCTTCCAGTCTGTTGTGCGACACTACTACCGCTACCGGATGCCTCTGCATGAGTACTACCGCTACTGGTTGCCTCCGCAACAACTCTAGCATTTTCTCTTTCGTTGGCTTCGTTGATGGCATCTGCATTCCAGTTCACCAAAAATGGTATGTTATTGAAATCGTAAAATATAAAATGAATTATAAAATATAAAATGAAATGCACCTGCTCGCTGCCTGTCACAAGTTGAACGGCGAGCCTGATGTCCCATTCGCCTACCCTGCATCTGATCCATTGTCATTACAGCATGCTTGTCCTTCTCCCTTTTCTGATATAAAAAGAAGTTAAATAACTATATTAAAAAGATGGTCAGTGCATATACAAAGTATTCTCCCTAACCTGATCTTCTTGGGTGGGTTGAGTTCGTCCCCCTTACCCACAGGGGTTGCATACAGTCGGAACTCGCATCGCGGTGAGTCTTTGCAAACAACAACTAACCTTTTTCGATCTCTCTTTTGTATTGTGCACTCCCAGTTGCCGTGAATATGAGTTTCTTGGATTTTCTTCACAAGTTCCTCTATGCTGGTATAAACCTGATTCGGAGCAAGTTCTGTGTTGTAAACGACACGCTTCCCAAAATAACTGATGTCTGCTTCTTCAAAAGCAGTAGTATCGTTGAATGTGGCTACCGGATGTCTGTCTGTCCGACCTCTAATCGGAAATCTGTCATGCCTGGGTGCATAATCTCCATCACCGTCTGATAATGCATCAGAATCCCAATCCCCGTCCCAACTATCACCCGAACCCATTTCAGGTTCTGGTATGGCATCAACCCCTTCAGCCTCCAGCATAGCATCTCTCCGGGGAACAATAACAGGTACAAGTATAGGTACGGACGGTGGTACAGAAGGAAATCTGGCTTGGATTACGGGTTGAATAGGAGGCGGTGGTGGTGGTAGGTCGGTGGTATAATCAGTGGTGTAATCAGTGGTATAATCAGTGGTGTAATCAGCGGTGTAATCAGTATGAACGGGTGGTGCATGACCCAAGTTTCGGTCACCCGAGTTGTCATAACCCGAGTGGTCAAAACCCGAGTGCTGCTGCACCGGGCTATCATGACCTGTATTGTCCGTAGAAGGTCCAACCCCGGACCGACGCAGGACCCGTCTGGAATATAACTCCATTATCGGGGTACCCGCAGATTGAAAACTATTATAAACACATCTCCAACCATCCTCATCTGTTATTGGATACTTTACATAGTAAGGTCTATCCCTCCCTGTGTTAACCCGAGTAACTAAATCTATGTCATACCGGTTGTTGTTTACACCAATCCTTTCGAATACCTTTTGCTTAAGTTCCATAAATGAGGTGTTTTCATTAACCTCAAAGCCGTGGGTTGGATCTTTCGTGTAATATACTCCCTCCACACCCACCACGAACTTCCCGCCCACATGCAGTGTAACCAACATTTTGATAGCTACATTAATAAACAAA
Source organism: Carex kokanica (assembly GCA_025461125.1). Classification (NCBI taxonomy): domain Eukaryota; kingdom Viridiplantae; phylum Streptophyta; class Magnoliopsida; order Poales; family Cyperaceae; genus Carex; species Carex kokanica. The sequence continues at coordinate 36,388 of JAJGRX010000241.1, read as the reverse complement.
CTTTTTATCACTTACAAAATAACAATACACAATTAAATTATTAGTAAACAACAACAATTAAAATTATATTAAAATAAAAAAAAATTACAAAAAATAATAATAAATAATGAACAGTAATAATGAACGATAATAATCTGCAGTAATCTGCAGTAATCTACAGTAATAAACAGTAATCTACAGTAATAAACAGTAATCTACAGTAATAAACAGTAATCTACAGTAATCTACAGTAATCTACAGTAATACACAGTAATCAACAGTAATACACAGTATTACAGTAACAATCAACAGTAATACACATTAACTAAATAATAATAAACATAATAATAAAATAAAAATATAAAAAAAAATACCTGCGGAGCACAGTAAAGAGCGAGAGGCGGGGCGAGAGTGAAATGAGAAATGTGAGGGAGAGAGTGCGCAGCGCAGGGTTTTTATAATATATGAAGTGGACCTCCCCATAGGGGGTCGGTTTGCTTGGCCAGGTGGACCGCCCCATAATGGGGCGGTTTGGCGGGTATGGTGAACCGCCCCATGAAGGGGCGGTTAGGGATTTTTAAAAAAAATTTCAAAATGAGGGCATTTTTAATATTTTTTTTTTTTTTAGGGTATTAATAAAAATCTCGGCATTTTGTTGCTGCTATTTGAGAAAGAAAAGTCAACACGTCATTAATTGTAAAGCTATAAATAAACAAATCGATGAAGGTAACTAACTATTCCCCTATACACCATTGACTAGTTTAGAGAAAAAAAAAGAGATCAAGCATTTGAATTCGATGTTAAAATTTATAATTTTGAAATAATATGTAGAAATTTTTTGTAACATTTGATTATATTAATTAATACTTGTGAAAAAAAACTTAGGTTGAGGTGAGCATCTTCATTTCACTAGTAAAGTAATTATAAATGTTGACGTAATAATTATAATTTTAATTACGAAAATGGTCAGTAGTTGTTAATTTATGAATAACCTTTTTAAAAGTGCTACATTAATTAATTCGCTTGGATTTAATTAGTTTATAATAGACGATATATAATAGTAGGAATATAAAATCTGAAATTACAAAATGATTAACACGTACAATAAAGTGATATGGATCGATGAAGATAAATAGATAATATGAAATTGATTGAGAGATTATTATCAAAATTGGTGATGAGTAAAATAAAATGATTTCTTTTTATTTTGCAATTTTAAAGATAAAAGTTAAAAACAGACGGTCTGTAGCGCTGGAGATGGCAATGAATTTGAATTCATTCTGGCAATCGCCACAACCACAATTATAAAATAAAATAAAATAGCTCTTTCGGATGACTGAATATTAATTTTTTATAAACTAAAACTCCAAGCAAGACAGCTCACCTACACGCTACACCTAGTGTACTTGAATGAATCCCATTTCACTAAAACCACATATATATATATATATTCGTTATACAATCTGTTTCTGACTTAAATGTTGCGCAATATATAGCAACTTATTATGAAATTAAGTTTATGTTGCTCTCAAATTAACTAACTTGTATGACAGAATGAGACCAACAATATATAGGTAAAACTTTTTGGTATTTTCATCTAACTATTGTATGATTGAGCTTTGGTAATTAATTAAGAACAAATTTGGTTGTTGATGGTTGTTGTTTTAAACTCCAGAAATTTAATGATGCATTTGTATGATTGTTCTTATGTAATTTTTAAATTTTGGGACGAATTTATGCAACTACATAAACTTGACACAAGGTATGTACCTGTACTAGTGAAGTATTGTTATTTGCATTAAATATTATAAATAATACAGTTTGAGCAGCTGTTAGTTATGAGAAAAACCACATGCTATTTGCATTGAACATTATAAATAATATGAAAATACATTACAAAAGTACATTAAATTATAGCATGCTAAATTTTCACTACAAGAAATGTCTAAACATTAATTAATTCTACTTCTTCTACATCTAACATAATCATTCTTCTCTCATTTGATGTCCTGTAATTCTTCTCTTCTCTTATTTGATGTAGCATTAAATATGCTATTATTTTTATTGTTAATTAGAATTGCTCATTAAAATGTTAATAAGACGAAAAGTTAAAGAATTAATTGATTGAGAAATGCAGAAACACTATTATTGCACAATAAAATATTATTTAATTATTTATTACTAATTAAAAAAATAAAATTACCTACATATTATTTTAATTTAATACAAAATAAACAGACAAGTCAGCAAGTTTTTTTCTCAATAGATAAGAAATTGAAATAGATACATATATTTTCATAATAAATCAAGATTTCCCACAACTAATTCCACAGTACAACCGAACACTCATTTCAGTACATTTCCATAACCAATCCTATGCGTACTCATGTCCATGGGTTCCCGCTTTTTCAAAAGTGGTTCCCATCCCGTCAAATCTCATCCCGTGTAATCCCGTGACAAACGAACATGCCCTCAAGAGAAACCGAGAATGGACTTCTACTGAATGCTTCCGTTACCGAATCTTTGTCGTACAATTAGAAAATGACAATTTCTGACATTCTAGCACTGTAGAATATTTTAATTTTATCCATCCCCGAGTTTCAGCAAAATATATATATATATATATATATATATATATATATATATATATATATTACATTGTTAGGTCTAGAAAAATAATTACATGGAATAATTCTCAAATCTTGTCACAAGCTGCAGGTAGCCGCGAAATTAAATCTGTTGTTCTTCTCTTCAAAAAGCAAATTCCTGCTCTCCTTTTTCTTTTCATCCATTCAAATAACTTCAATAATTCAGATTTGTTTCCTCTATTATAATCTTAAATGTTGAAAAAAAAATCAACGGCTGGATGACAAAAGGTAGGTTCCTGTATCAGATTCAAGCTCGGTTACCGCGTGTCACTACTCACTAGTACGATTGATGCAAGCAGCAAAAAAATTTATTTTAATTATCTGATCTCCACAACTTGTCATTATTTTCAACTATAATTAAAAAAAAACAATAATTTATACACTTCTGCCCTCTCTTCTAAACTTAATTTTGTTCACTAAATTTTATTGATGAGACTTTGTTTATGTTAATCAACCTGATTAATTAGTACTTGACATAATGACTTTAATGAATACAGATTTAAATTTAGCTCAATTTTGTTAACTATATAGTAACTACCTTTTAATCTGGTTATGTATATACATGGCATAACTAGAAAATAAATATTGGGAGCTGAAAAATTAAAAATAGTGTAATTTCATTTTATTTTATAAGAAAGGCTAAAAGATATTAATACATATAAATATTATAAAATTTAATAGACTAAACTACAAAATTTAAATATATGGGGGGTGGCTTAGCCTCCTTTACTCACCACTATGTTCCGCCCCGGTGTATTTAATTCAATAATTGAACTAACATAATTGCACTAATATTACACATATTAAATCATACCACCACTAAAATCAACAAAAAAGAATGACCAAATTAGAGCACAATTATTTATCCTAATTGCTAATACCAGCTCAAAGTGTACGATAAATCCAGAAATTTAATCGGCTTGAGCTCAGATGAGAAAGAAACTAATTTCTGTTCTAAAACAGTAGCACTCGCCACTACCAAGTCCAATAAAAAAAAAAATCGGCCCAAAAAGCCCTAAATCGTACCCAATAATTCACCAAATTAAGCTCTACATTATTTTAAAACAAAGCATGTTTGCATAGCAAATAAGTTTTTAAGGATTGGAAGATGCTAAATTGAGTATTTAATGGCTGTCTTCTATATCTTGTTTTAATTTTGGTGGTTTTTTATACAGTCTCATAATTCTTGAGCCATTGCTTTTTCATATTCCTCATTTTGATTTTTCTCATTAATGAGACTTCTGCAGCTTCTCTTTAATTAATATATTTAAAAATAGGGCATGACTCCAATTTTCACCAAAAATAATAATAATAATAATAATAATTAAGCTCGGCATCCGAAGTTAAATCTTGATGGGCTTACGAAATCAGGATTCGAGTTGGGTCCCAGTTACTGTCTCTTCAGCCCATTTACATTATGGATCTATTACTATAAAGTATAAACAGATTATGCAATCTTGGGGCCCAGAATTCAAGCCATTATATGTTGTATTCGGTTCAATTAGGTTTTTCGAGCCTTTTTTTTTTGGCATATAAATTCTTGTAATTTATTTTTTAGTAGATTGAAATGCTTTTGTTGTCCTCGACCTCGAAGAAACTTTTACCTATATTATATATGATATTTGATGCATCTAGATAACAACGAAAGATATATTTTTGTTATAATTGGTGCACCGAACGGTGGTGCAGGCTCCACTTGTCTCTTCCGATTGGAGAAGGGTTGCATTTGTTCTATTTCGAGATAAATTGGAGATAAAAAATAGATTAACAGATCATAATTAACATATATGTTATGACATAGATTCATATGATAAAAAATATCATTACTAATTGTACTCGCATCATTACAGATCATTAATAGAAAACTTTACTTGTATGATTTAGGAAGGTTGCTTTATACATTTATACGATCAACAAAAAAATGATGAATAGACGGAATTTGTAGAACCTACTCAATTTATACTGCCGATCAGAATTTCTCAAGCATCTAAAAGTTTACTAAAATTAAATTAATATAAATAGAAGAATTGAACTTCATGAAATAAATTAAGTTTCTTGAAATTCATTAGTGAATCCATTGATTTCTACAAACGTAAATTCATATTATAATATTGCCAAAGAAATATTTGAAAATCAATTAAATTTTTATTCAATAATTACTACTTTAACTAATTGAACAAGCATATAAAATTTCAGAAATCTAACGATAAGTCAAACATATATATTAATTTTCAGAAATCTTATTAACTAAATCAATATAAAAGTTTATTTAATCTACTTACTAACCACAAATTAAATATAAATTTGAGATACCTTCATTATTTTCAGAACTTGATAGGCAATGGTGCGGCTTGGGTCCTCCTATTGTGGTTATGAATGAGAGATAGGAGTAGGTCCGATGGACATCGGACCTACTTTTAGGTTCAATTAACTCTATCACCGTACGATTAGCATTAAATCTGTGCGCATGAAAATTGATACAGACTCGCACGGATTTTGATACAGAGTGCACGAATCTTGATGCTGATCGGATGGTCATCACACCCATCGAACCAAAGTAGGTCCGATGCCCATCGGACCTACTCTGAATTCACGAAGCAAATGGGGTAGCTGTAAACTTTTAATTATAGGAGTAGTTTTTGAAATGAAGACAGAGAGATTGAAGCGTATAAAAAGAGTTACAACAGTGGTGGGTTTGGTTTCATTGTTCATGCATAACGTACCACCTTACAAATTAAAGGTGTCTTTTCCTTTTTATTTACAGTTTTTATTTTCTTTAAGTTTTTAAAATATAAATTAATCTAACGGAATGAGCAAGTAATTGGAAATTAATTTGGTCAAATTAATGATTTAGAAAATCAAACTAAAGATGGCAAGTTTAGTATTTTTTTTATTTCTGTTATTTTAATTGGTTTAGAAACTCTTTTTTTTTTCTGCTACTATATATATATATAGTGATTCAAAATTATGTAAAAAAATATTTAAGTACAAATAATAATAATTCAATTATTTCGCGATGTTACATTCTTCCTTTGTTCAAAATGAATTTTATCCTCAAAATTCAAATATAAATTATTTACGTTGTATCTTAATTTAGTATTTAAAATACGTAGTGTTACAGATTGGGATTTCATTTTCCTATCACTTCTGTTTGGTTTATCCGCTCACCCATTTCAATTTCTCCTGCCGCTATTCTTATAATTCATTCTAATATGATCATACAATACAATGTGATCGATCGTGTATATATAATTTGATTCTATTAAAATCTCCTTGTGCAATTTCCTGCCACACTCTCTCTACCCTTTTCCTTCCTAAGACAAATCTCACGACAGCTTCATGGCTACTCGATAATTTCAGATCATAAAGTATTAACTGGGATCATTTTTTTTTTTGGCACAAAATTATCCTAAGGTCATGCTCTACAAGGGGGTTTTGGCCCGTTGCCTAGTTGTAAAATTTGTTTTAATTTTCATTACTCTATTTAGTTATTTTTGACTTGTTGTGTTTGTTTTGAGTGGTTTTTCTGTTTTAAACAACCGTAACTAACCTCTGAGCCAATTGAGGCATAAAATAGCCGCAACTTTTCTATGTTAAGCAGTTTGGCAACTAAAGAGAAAAAAAAAAACTTGTAGAAAATTGGGTAAAGATGATAGATCAAGATAGGAGTAGAATAAATGAAGAATGTATTTTTGCGCTGGTTGTTGTAAATAGAGGTTTGATATAAACATAGCAGTCACTACATTAGCAACACTTATCTGCGACCGGCCAAATCGGTCGCAGATAACTATGTCGCCGGTCGCAGAAGCCAAAGCCGGTCCCAGAAGACTTAAATCGGTCGCAGATATAACGGTCGCTGATACCCTTTCGCTGACGTCACCGGTCGCAGATGGTTGTGGCGCCGATCGCAGATGACTCATCTGCGACCAATCAGATTGGTCTCTGATGGTATATGATGACGTGGCATGAAGACCATCAGAGACCAATTGGGCGGTTGCTGATGGGCCCAAAATCGGTCACAGAAGCCTAATTTTTTTTTTTTAGGTTTTTTTGTTTTTTTTCTTTTCCCCAATTGATACGAAATGTACCAAACAAATATAACAACCCATTCTGTTCATTTATTTTCTCCAGTTCCAAACAAATATAACAACTCATTCTGAATTACAAGGTATAAATAATATATTACCAATGACACATAATTGTAAATTTCTTAAGTCTAATTTGTTTTACATGTCTTATAAAGTAAATAACAAGAATTATAACGTATTCTTCCTACTTGAACCATTCCTTTGGGGCTTCACTTCCTTTATCCAGTCCTCAGGTAATCCCTCAGCAGTACTGAGCTTGACCTGCTCTTCAATCTTATAAAAGAAGAAAATATTAGTTGCATTTAGTGCCTAATAGTAAGAAAAAAAAAAACACTACAAAGAATTTAGGCATTAAGAAAATCATACATTATCACCGGGATTCCCTTCAATAGTGGATTCCGAAAGTTGACCGGAGATTTGATTGCGTGGACTTCTTTTCTAGATAATAATAAAAATAACTGTCAGTAAGAACTTATCTAATCTAAAGTCTTCCAATTATGCATTGGAACTAGGGTACTTTAGTTTACTCCATGTTGTTTATAATAAGAACTAGGACATACAAAGCAACACAGTCAAAGCTAGCACACATACAAACACACACTGGTACCGGTACCGGTACCAGTAACATTAGCACCACCTAAGAGACAACCAACAACAATTCAGACAAGAAAAAGGCACAGCCAACACACAAAACAAAACAACCCTGGTCAAGCCGGAAAAATCAACAATCCGCGCAAGACTAATTAATCCCCAAATCGACACTTAATTAGCAGTTCAAGTTCTACAATTCAATACACTATAATTTGCAGCAATTAAATACAATTAGTGAATTAACCTAATAAGTGTTACTAACCTGAAAGTTTCTTCTTCTTTTCTCAGGTATTATTTCTCCTTTTTCTTCTCAGGTACTGAGGTACTGACAGACCCTAAATACAAGAAAAAAAACAAGTTAATGAGAAGGACTAAGAAAACAACAAATTACTGTGCATAGTGGGAAGTTATTAAGCAAAAGTTATAAAATTAACCCAAAGTTTTAATTCTTTACTAAACTTACGGGCTGGTGAGCAGCCATCTCAAACCAGGAGCAAGATTTGCAAGAGAAAGAGATCGAACCCAAAGTTTTAATTCTTTCCTAAAATTACTGTGCATAGTGGCGAGATTTGCAAGAGAAAGAGATCGAACCAGGAGCGAACATCGTTTAGGTCGCGAGATGATCGGTGCAAAGCGGCTGCGCTGGAGAGAGCGGTTGATCGGTGTAGAGCAGGGGTGGCTTACGGAGAACAAGAGGTGGATTTCGCCGATTGACGAGAGAGACGTGCTGAACGGGGAGAGGGAATTAAGGAGACCGGAAAACCCTAAAGCGGGATTTTAAAAATTGGTGGTAAGGTTTTTTCTCTAAACCTAAAAGGCGCTGCGCGCGAGTAAGAGAAAAATAAATTCTTGGCGCTGATTTTTTAGAGGCACCCTTCAGCGACCGGGATTCGCTGAAGGATTCGTCTCCGAAACATTTTATTTTATTTTTTATTTTTTTTAGGTCTTCAGCGACCGGCTATTAAACCGGTCTCTGATGCCGATCACTGATGTCCTATTTTATTGTAGTGAGTATTTGTTCCTTGCGAAATGTAGATCTTATTTGTTGGTTAAAATTAGAATAATGTAAAAGGGATATAAAAGAGTTGTGGGGTTGAAAGAAAATTACAAGCGGCATTAATTGTCGTGAGCTTTAACATTGACAGAGAGAAGACGGAGACGTGCATTATATTAACAATTAATTACAAGCGGCATTGTCGTGATCAGCTGTATGTATGTATGTCATGTTCTTCGGACTATAGTACAGAAAGATCATTTTTCCAAATATTATTATTTTTATTCAGTATCTGAGATCTCTTATGGCGTGGCGGTCTGGAGATGAACAAATTAAGCTCAAAAATGTGAAAATGATGGGGTCCATTCACACTCACAGTATCCATCCGCTGCATTAACGGAACGTGCGTTACTAGATCGGCACGGCACTAGTATTAATAACGGTGTGTGCCGGATTGGCTCCGATCCCAAATATACACCGCACGTCAGTCACGCAGGATACGCATCAACATTATTTAATAAAAAGATATATAGTTGAGATAAAGATCGGATTCATGATTGCATGAACATTATTTAGTCTTCAAATCAATCTCTCCCAATTCCCAAATCAATGGAAGTCAACACTCTGGTGCTGCTGCTGCTTCTACTCTCTATCCCTCTGCTCTCCATCTCTCTCTTATCTCAAAATAACAGAAGAAAGAAAGCGAAAGCTCTGTATCCTCTTCCCCCAGGTCCCAAACCATATCCCCTGGTAGGGAACCTCCTACAACTGGGTCCCATAAGCCAGCCTCACGTCACTTTCACCTCTCTATCCAAAATCTATGGACCCATATTCTCCCTCCAACTAGGCCAAGTCACAACCATCATCGTCTCCTCTCATCAATATGCCAAGAAGCTTTTTCAAAATCACGACCTCGCATTAGCTGGCCGCCACGAGCCTGATGCGGTACGGGTACAAGCCCACCATGAGTGGTCTGTACCGTGGCTTCCACCGGGACCACGGTGGCGGTCCCTGCGCCGGCTTTGTACAACTGAGTTATTCACTACTCAACGCCTTGATTCTCAATTGTCACTTAGAAGGCAAAAGGTGCAAGAGTTATTGGATTTTGTCTCTAAATCAGCTGAAGAGGTACTTCAATCCCACCTTAATCTCTAATTCAGAATTTGGAATTTTTTTTGTGAGGATTTAATGTAAGATCTTATTTCTAAAGGGAGCTCCAGTAGAGATCGGGTGGGTGGCGTTTACTACCACCCTAAACTTACTATCAAGCACAATATTCTCGACTGATCTTGCCGGTTTTGAGTCGGACTCATCAGAAGAGTTCAAGAGGACGATTGAAAGCATCATGGAGTTTGCAGGATGCCCAAATGTGTCTGATTTCTTCCCAGTGCTTACCCCGCTTGATCTGCAGGGCGTACGGCGAAAAATGGACCCTCTTACCAAATTTTTATATAAAATTTTTGATGATCAGATCGACCGTCGGATTAAGAACAGGGAAGAGGGCTCTATCGGCCACGGTGATTTCTTGGACGTATTGCTTGATAGTCAACTAGGGGAAGGGGGTCCAGATTTTCGACGGCCGCTCAAATCCTTATTTGGAGTAACAATTCTTCTACTTCCACTTGTTCATCATCTTTTTTTCTTAATTATATTTGTCGGCTAATAATTATGTAATTAGGAAAGCATGTCAACACTGACTCTGTTTTACTTGTGTTACACGATGCATTCAAAACTATAATTGATTATCCTGGCATGCATCAGGACTTATTTGCGGCTGGAACTGATACAAGCTCCAGTACTGTTGAGTGGGCCATGGCGGAGTTGTTGCAAAATCCTGTAAGACTTGCAAAGGTACGCAACGAACTGGCATCGATTATTGGCCCAGAGAGAGAAATGGAGGAGTCCGACATTGGCCGACTCCCCTATCTCCAAGCGGTCATTAAAGAAACTATGCGACTGCATCCTCCAGTGCCATTTCTTCTTCCACGCCGCGCTCAAGAAACCGTCGAATTAGGTGGTTATTTGATCCCTGAGGATGCTAAGGTAGAGAACTAGAGATTATATATTGATTATATATAAAGACAATAAAGTTTGATTGTTGACAACAGGAGTTTTTTTCTGGGTCAAAACATACATTTGTTAATTTAATTTGTTTCATTAGACATATTTAGCAGTTACGTACATTGGTATACTCAGCAAAGAATTGTTACTTATATTTTAATTAACGAGTGACTCCAGCAAGTCCATATTGATACTCTTTACTTAATTTCAAATAGCAGACTAAATTAACATGTTAGGTCTCTCCAGCAGTTGGGATTAATTGTGTAAATTAGACAAAATCCTGCAACTTGAATTGATATAGTACTATGGTACGTATTCTATACTTCATTTAATAGAAAACTCGTTTTTCCATCTGACACCTCCTCATCACATGCACATGCAGCTGCTAGTCAACATATGGGCAATTGGCCGGGACGAAACGACATGGCCAGATGCACTCAAATTCTTGCCAGAGAGGTTCTTGGAGAAGGAGATCGATTTCAAGGGTCGTGATTTCGAGTTAATACCGTTTGGTGCTGGCCGGCGAATTTGCCCCGGTTTGCCACTAGCGTACCGAATGGTACACCTGATGTTGGGGTCCTTGTTGCATCGATTTGATTGGAAGCTGCCAGAAGAGATGGTGAATTGTGGGGTCAACATGTCAGAGAAGTTTGGGGTAACATTAGCCATGGCCCAGCATCTGAAGGCCATTGCTGTACCAGTCCTGGGCGACATTTCACATGAAAGACCGGTACAAAAGTGAGAAATTTTTCAGAGCTTTAGTTCAGCAATGTGAGAAATTTCAAGTATTTTCTTATTATTAATATTACTGTTATTGTTATAATTATTTGTATTTGTATTTTTTTTTATTTGCTCTAATTGCTATAAAGTTGGCAAGTAAATCTTGTTTAGTTATTTATTCCAATTGGCAAAAGCTGTTTTTTGTTTTGACTAGAAATGTTTTATATTTTGGTACTTTTTTCAATAGAAAAACAAATATAAAATAAATATTTAACAAAAGTTACTAGACTACAAAAAAGAAGAGAGAGAATATTCTTGGCAAAATTTGATGATGCCTTTTTTTGTCTCAAATAGATGCCTGTTTATTTTAAAAGCTAAGCAATATTCAATGTTGACATTGAATATTTAATTAGTTAATTTCCTATTCTAGCTCCTTAGACTATTTAATTATCTTAAATTGTATATAATTACGACGAGGAGTGTTACGCCTAGGAACTTTGTAAATGAACTTTTCTTTGTTATAAATATATATATATAGAGAGAGAGAGAGAGAGAGAGAGAATGGCTAATATCAAAACGTTTGTTCCTGAGCTCAGGAACAAACGATTCCGTTCTCCAATTTCCGAAGTTCAAACAACAAATCTAAATCGTTAGATGTTTCAATCTATATTAAAATGTGCTTGGAGACCAAATTTTACATTTTTTGGAATTTTTTTACTATTTATTAAGCTGGTTTGAAAACCGCTGTTTTTATGAAATTTCTGCAGCATTGAAAAACAGCGGTTTTCAAACTAGCTTAATAAATAGTAAAAAAATTCCAAAAAATGTAAAATTTGGTCTCCAAGCACATTTTAATATAGATTGCACATCTAACGGTTTGGATTTGTTGTTTGAACTTTGAAAATTGGAGAATGGAATCGTTTGTTCCTGAGCCCAGGAACAAACGTTTTGATATTAGCCATTCTCTCTCTCTCTCTCTATATATATATATATAGAGTGATGCTTCTATGGACATAAGGACCTATTTGTAAAATGAACATATTTTCATTTTCAAAATTCAAACAGTCGATCCGACCGTTCAACATTATCTCCATATTAAAATGTACTTGGAGGTCAAATTTTACAATTTTTTGAATTTTTTTACTATTTATTAAGTATTTTATAAAAACTAGTCAAATTCAGACCATTGAATTTTGTAAAATACTTAATAAATAGTAAAAAAATTCAAAAAAAATGTAAAATTTGACCTCCAAGTACATTTTAATATGGAGATAATGTTGAACGGTCGGATCGACTGTTTGAACTTTGAAAATGAAAATATGTTCATTTTACAAATAGGTCCTTATGTCCATATAAGACATACTCTTATATATTAGAGAGATGCTTCTATGGACACGAGGACCTATTTGTAAAATGAACATATTTTCATTTTCAAAGTTCAAACAGTTGATCCGACCGTTCAACATTATCTCCATATTAAAATGTACTTGGAGGTCAAATTTTACATTTTTTTGAATTTTTTTACTATTTATTAAGTATTTTACAAAAACTAGTCAAATTCAGACCATTGAATTTTGTAAAATACTTAATAAATAGTAAAAAAATTCAAAAAAATGTAACATTTGACCTCCAAGTACATTTTAATATGGAGATAATGTTGAACGGTCAGATCGACTGCTTGAACTTTGAAAATGAAAATATGTTCATTTTACAAATAGGTCCTTATGTCCATAGAAGAATTTGCCATATATATATATATACATAGAGGGATGCTTCGGTGGACATAAGGACCTATTTGTAAAATGAACATATTTTCATTTTCAAAGTTCAAACAGTCGATCCGACCGTTCAACATTATCTCCATATTAAATGTACTTGGAGGTCAAATTTTACATTTTTTTGAATTTTATTACTATTTATTAAGAAGGTTACAAAATCGCTGTTTTCATACCACCAATTTACTCTTGGTATAGCAGAAGGTCTCTGGTTTTAGAGTAAGGTACTTGACAAACTAACAATTAGGGGCACTTCAATGCTTAATTAATTGCACAACTCAAGATTACCAAGGCTTACTAGCTAGCCTGGCAAAAGTTTAACCTTTGGAATAGCACTATGCTGGGTTGTTTTAATCATCTCATGATACATAAATTCACTCCAAAAGATGAGTTGAAACTCCTTGTAAAGGACTCATTCAATAGACAAGGAGCTGAAACTCCTTGATTATCATAACAGCAACTGCTCTAAAGAGCAACTTCCACAAATTGAGAGTAGTGCCATTGAGGTCATATTAATTTGGCTGGGACTCAAAGTCTCAAACATCACAAGACGAATCAAGATAAATACGAGGACAATTAAAGGTCTCTTGGGGATGAGAATTTAATCATGTTATTATAAGTATGTTGTCAGCCACAAGAGCCCTCCCCTCAACCATGAATGCTGCTATCTCAAAATTTTTGTATCTAGAATATATCCTCAGCCCTAAGTTGTGTGGCTTAGTTCTTGCTTTTTTATCTTACTTTTGGAATTTAGCACTAATTCGGTCTTGGCTCAGATGGTTGTTATTATGTCTGACTCTTATTTCTTGCTGGGTCTTTAGTTCTTAGGTGGAGCATGTTTAGCTTTCCTTTCCAATATCTCATTTCCAGTTTTTGTCAACCCACTGTAATTATTCTTTCATATCAATGAAATGGGCTATGGCCTTTTTTAAAAAAAAAAAAATTATAAGTATGTTGTATTTCTTTTTTTCTGTTTCTAATTACTGGTAGGTGGTAGCGGACTATATCATCATTGCAGTAACGTACAACCGTCATGTTAAACCAAAGTAATAATTAATGATACATTTATTCAGCAAATGATACGTGCAAAACACTGATTCCCATATACTCAACAAATAACAAATATCTAACCTATTTATTTTAGGAAAGTTAGGAACATCAACAAATGTGGTTTTCAAATTCTTTTGCTACTCATTTATTATGTGAAATGTTACCTAGCACTGGTACGGCAATGGCCTTCAGATGCTGGGCCATGGCTAATGTTACTCCAAACTTTTCTGACATGTTGACCCCACAGTTCCCCACCTCTTCTGGCAGCTTCCACTCAAACCGATGCAACAAGGATCCCAACATCAGGTGTACCATTCGGTACGCGAGTGGCAAACCGGGGCAAATTCGCCGGCCAGCACCAAACGGTATCAACTCAAAATCGCGACCCCTGAAATCGATCTCCTTCTCCAAGAACCTCTCTGGCAAGAATTTGAGTGGATGTGGCCATGTCGTTTCATCCCGACCAATCGCCCATATGTTGACTAGCAGCTGCATGTGATGAAGAAGTGTCACAATTAAATGAAACATTGAATATCAAGTTATCAACTCAAGTGCATGGCCAACTGGCCCAACTTTTGTCTAATTTGCATCCCAATCCCAACTGTTGGGATTATTGACCAACAATAATAAAACCCAATGTATCAGTATTATTGACCAACAATAATAAAAACCAATGTATTATCTCTACCTTAGTGCCCTCAGGGATCAAATAACCGCCTAATTCGACGGTTTCTTGAGCACGGCGTGGAAGAAGAAATGGCACTGGAGGGTGCAGTCGTAGAGTTTCTTTAACGACTGCTTGGAGATAGGGGAGTTGGCCAATATCGGACTCCTCCATTTCTCTCTCTGGACTGATGACCGATGCCAGTTCATTGCGTACCTTTGCCAGTGTTACCGGATTTTGCAACAACTCCGCCATGGCCCACTCCACAGTACTCGAGCTTGTATCAGTTCCAGCCGCAAATAAGTCCTGATGCATGCCAGGATAATCAATTAAAATTTTTGAATGCAGAGTCTCTGTTTGCTGAAAAAACTAGTTAACAAAAATTGATGATTTAATATAGTCCTTACTCCTTGTATAAAATAAAAATAAAATATGAACAGGCTAGCTGTAGTAAAGGAATTGTTACTGAAAAAATGGATTTGTGATGCTCTCGATAATCTGGGCCCCCTTCCCCGAGTTGACTATCAAGCAATACATCCAAGAAATCATTGTGATGGATAGAGCCCTCTTCCCTGTTCTTATTCCGACAGTCGATCTGTTCATCAAAAGTTTTATGTAAAAAAATGACAAGACGGTCCAACTTTCGCCTTACACCCTGCAGATCTAGCGGGGCAAGCACCGGGAAGAAATCAGACACATTTGGGCATGCTGCAATCTCCATCACGCCTTCAATCGTCTTCCTGAACTCTTGTGATGAATCTGAGTCAAAACCGGCAATATCAGTCGAGAATATTGCGCTTGATAGTATATTTAGAGTGGTAGTAAATGCTGCCCGCCCGATCTCCACCGGAGTCCCCTTTAGAAGAAAATGAAAATTAGATTAAGATCCAAATCCTCACCAAAACCAATTTTGATGTAGGTCAGTGATCTTTAGTGCAAAAATTCAACTCTCAAAAGAAAAAGAAAACAAGGTCAACTCTGGACAGATGTTCTTCACTAAAAATTAAGTTGCAAAAATTCAAATCCTGAATTAAATTGGATTCAAGTACCTCTTGAGCGCATTTAGCGACAAAATCCAACAAGTCATGCACCTTTTGCCTCCTAAGTAACAAATGAGAATCTAGCCTTTGAGTAGTGAATAACTCAGTGGTACAAAGCCGGCGCAGGGACCGCCATCGTGGACCTGGTGGAAGCCATGCTATGGACCGCTCATGGTGGGCTTGTACCCGCAGGGCATCAGGCTCGTACCGGCCAGCTAATGCGAGGTCGTGATTTTGAAAAATCTTGTTTGCATATTCATGAGAGGAGATGACGATGGTTATGACTTGGCCTAGTTGGAGGGAGAATATGGGTCCATAGGTTTTGGAGAGAGTGGTGAAGATTATGTGAAGCTGGCTTGTGGGACCCAGTTGTAAGAGGTTCCCTACCAGGGGGTATGGTTTTGGGCCTGGAGGAAGAGGATAGAGGGCTTTCTGGCGTCTGTTTTTTAGAGATAAGAGAAAGATGGAGAGCAGAGAGAGAGAGAGCAGAAGCAGCAGCTGCAGCGAGAGAGTGTTGACTTCCATTTGATTGGGGATTGGGATTGGGGATTGGGGATTGGGGATTGGGGAACTGGGAGAAGACTATAAATAAGACTGTTGCAATCATGAACTTTCTGGATTATCTTTTCTTCAAATTCAAATGGTTATTAATTGCACATCAAGCATTCAAGCGTACGAACGCTATGATATGAGTCGGCTGCTAACGAGCCAATCTCGGCTCGTTATATAACTAATTCGGCTCAACTCAGGCTCGGCTCATTCTTGAAGAACAAAGTTCGGCTCAATTTAATGAGTTTGAGTCTTCGGCTCGGCTCAAACTCGGCTCATGACCCGCGAGCTCAACTCATGCTAAGCATTAGAAAAACAAACATTTACTTGATTACAAGTTATAACCTTACCTAAATTATTCAAATCAAGTTTTAAAATAATGTGATTGAACCGAATTCAAATCAAGATTTTTATAATAATGCGATTGAACCGAATTCAAATCAAACTTTAAAATAATGTGATTGAACATATAAAAACGATTTTAAATTCTCTGCGTTAAAATTCTCTAACACCTCACCCTTAAATAGTAATTAAACAACTATTAGACAATACTTTGTTGTCAAATGTCGCTAAAAATTTTTTCGCAAGGAAATTATATTTTTTTTCCAACCCTTAGTGTATTACATCATCAAGCACAAAAAGAAGAGACTCATTAGCTCATGAGCCGGCTCGGCTCGGGCTCGACTCGGTTTCAGTGATAAAATATGAGCCGAGTCGAGTTCGGACTTTATTTAGTTTAGGACCTGGCTCAATACAATTTATTGAGCCACTCAACTCATTGATTTATGAGCCAGCTCAGCTCATTAGCAGCTCTAGATATGACCCTTTCTGAGTTAAAAAAGGATATTGCAAATTTAGTCCTTCACTGGAGGCGTGCATGCCACAAATGACAAGACGTTCTAATAGAAATCCAAAATTTGCAACTTATGTCAATTTTAAAAATGGAGGGAGGATGGTATATTTGGATTTTTTTTTTTATATAGAATTCCTCTCAAATCTTTTAACCAGACCAGCCTCCTGCATTTGGATTTTCGGAATATAGCCTCCACCGATCCCTAGGACCGGTGGAGCAAAAAAAACACATACTACACCGGTCCTAGGGACCGGTGGAGACCCTTTTGCGCCAGCACATCGCGTCGCCACAGAAAATCCCAACCACAGCTCCACCGATCCCTAGGACCGGTGGAGGCTTGTTTCCGAATTTTGAAACCGAGAGCTCTCCCTTTCCTTCTCTGTCTCGCCATTACCTCCCTTCTCTTCTCTGTCTCTCCCAAGCTCTTCCGAACCAATTTTTTTTTTTTTTTTTCTTTTATCCTTTCAATTTACTCAATCATTTCTCCATCCAATTGTTTTAAAATTTCTGGATCGTCCAAGAGAGTTAGAAACACCTCAGATCTACAATTTTGACAAGGTAAATATCCCTCTTTTTAAAATTTTTTATTTTAGCCGAATTAAATTGAATAATTAATTTAATTTAGTTTGTTTAGCATATTTAGATTGTTTTTGTGAAATATAGTGTTAAATTAGTATTTTGTGTAATTTAGTGTTGATTTGGAGTATATTTAGTAATTTAATGGTAATGTAGTGTAATTTGGAGTTCATTTGATGTTAATTTAGTGTAATGTAGTGTTAATTTAGAGTTCATATGATGTTAATTTAGTGTAATGTAGTGTTAATTTAGAGTTTATTTGATGTTAATTTAGTGTAATTTAGTATATATGTAGTATAAATTTGTGTAATTAAATGTTCATGTAGTATATAACTTTTTAGTAATTTGTATTATAATTTTTGTAAAATTAGATAAATGTGTGATGACTCTCATGAAGTTTAAAATTAGATAAAATTATAAATGTGTAAAATTAGTAATGTGTAGTATAAATTTGTGTAATTAAGTGTTCATGAAGTTTATTATTAAAATCAAAATTAGATGATATGTTATTTACATGTAGTTAAATTTTGATTATTGTAGCCATATGCTTGGAAAAATATTTGTTTATATAATTATGTGTGATGACTCTCATCAGTTGCAAAAATATCTGTTTATCAAATTTTCTAACAGAGTCAATGGATAATCTGGATTATCCGGAGTTGTTGAAATTAGCACCACAGAACCACAGGGCATGGGGAGTTCGTGATATGGTAATTTTGATTATATTTATTAATTATTTGTTGCAAATAAATATTATATGAAGTATTTGAAGGGTTTATAATGTTTTAATTCTTTTTGGCAGCCTACCTCTTCAATGCAGATAAATTCACATCAGACTAGTATTGCTTACAACAGTCGGATGGACGATGCTCTGAAGAGGTTAGGGTTGTATCAAATTGCTCGTCTAAATGATTGCAAGATTGATCCGCATTTGATTACTGCTCTGGTTGAGAGGTGGAGGCCGGAGACCAATACATTTCATTTACCTGTCGGTGAGGTGACAGTGACGTTGGAAGATGTTGCATGTCTATGGGGCTTATCGATTAAGGGTAATTAATAATCAGAAGTTGTTTATCGGTTAATTTAATTAACTATTTATAAAAATAAATTGTTAATTGTATAATTGTTTTAATTTGCAGGTGACGCGATTACTGGCACCAGCGATACTGATTGGGACCCATACTTAGAGTATGATCTAGGGGCTGATCCGGCTACTTTTTACAATCACATACATGAGACAATGCCATACAAATATAGGACTTATCATCCTAACACTGAGAAAGAACGATTGTCCGTCTCTGGTTATGCGCTTAGACTGAAATGGGTGCGGGCGCAATTTAGTTTACCCTTAGAAGCTTGGCACAATGATGAGGCGGTTGCACGGTACACCCGAGGTTTTTGTATGGATTTATTCGGGTCAGTTATGTTTCCAGATTCAAGTGCGGATTGAGTCCCTGCGATGTACTTGCAATTCATCACTGATCTAGATACTACACGAGAATACAATTGGGGAGGTGCTGTACTTGCACATCTCTATCGAGAGTTGTCACGTGCTTGCCACGCGGGGGTAGACACGATAGGGGGTCCGATGTTGTTGTTACAGATTTGGTCATGGACTCGATTTGCTGTTGGTCGGCCTGTACCCCGATCAGAGCCACCTCCCTTCGGTGGTGCCGATGAGGATACGAGGAATGCTTTCGGTGTGAAGTGGACCACCTTTCATTTGTGGCCCGACAACCCTCACTTAGGTAAAAAGATTTATAATTCGAGATAACTTCGATAGATTTATAATTGTTTTTTAAAATTTATATTTTTTTTTACAGGTGGTACAGCCACGTATAGAGATAGCTTCGATAGACTAGCTGATGAGACAGTTAACTGGCGACCATACATTGATTACTATGATCAGTTACCTCGACATGTCCGACGACAAAAGAGGTATTGGATGAGCTGCGGTTACGTGATTCATTTTTGGATGGTGGAGTTTCAGCATGCGGATAGGGTCATGCGCCAGTTTGGTAAGCACCAAGAGATCCCGCCTCCTTCTCCTCTACCATGGGATGAGATCAGTTATTTACGTCAGACGTGGTTTCACGATGGTAATTCAACAAGGGATGGCTGTTGGGCGATTACTCTTAGTGAGTTCATCAACAAGCCTCCATTATTAATTGGAGAGCGGAGACCATATGATATGAGGAGGCATCACATCTACATGCATTGGTTCAACGCGCGTGGTATGAGATATTTGTATCTATCAGATAACAATCCGCAAGCTCTACAACGTCAGGCTCCCCCGCGGACAGGAGATGTTGCTACACTGGCATACGTTCCTCATGGCCACAGGCATTCTCGTGTGGTTCGTACATTATATTTTTTTCAATCAAACTATTTGTTTCAATATTAATGTACAATATGTAACAGTTCGAAATGTGTTATGCAGATTGCTCGAGTGATACGATTAACTATGCAGGCAATAGAGATGGTGAAAACCCCGGGACAAGTGGCATACGGCAAGATTATGCTCGAGCATGCTCGTGACACGATGGAGGATATTGATCAGATCCATATCTTCCGAGGCATACTCGATAGTGCTGGGATCCCTATGGACTTGGACATGATCAGTTTGGATGATGATTTCCCTGATCAGCATTATCGTCGCCCTACAACTTCAGAGCCTCCCCCGGCGTGGGACAACTTCATGAGCGGCACAGAGCATGGATCTATATCTCAGTTCATGATCGATGAACTAGCGGGAGGCATTAGTATGATGGGACCATCCACTGCAGATCCGGGACAGCTTACAGCAAATTATGCTCCATCCACTTCAGATGCACCACCTCAAGGCCGTATAAGGATTCCGCCAGATCCGTACACTCCCGGGACTGATGCCCTTAGACCACCGCGTCGCCGACGAAGGCATTAACATGTTTCGACTGAGTAAGTGCCTCTGTTAAGCATGATACCTTTTAATTTTTTTGCATAATGCATTTTAGTTTTTCATTGTATCCATTATTTATTGATTAATGCATTATTTTTTTTTTTGCAGAGGTATCTGAAAGTTAATGTTAGATTGGATCCATTATTATATGTATGCTATTTGTAATGTTAAGTGGACTATTGTAACTTTAATTATCCTTTAAATTATGTTTATTTCAATTTTTGTAGCATGGCTAAATGTGTTGTATAAGTTATACTTATTTGAAATTCATGTATGTACTACTGAAGCAAGTCTGCCAACGTCAAAGATAAATATGATAAAAATGATACAATAAAAACCGAGATTTTTATATATAAGAAAACGTCCCGTAAAAAAAAACGTCCCAGAAAACGTCCCGTAAAAAAAAAAAAAAAAAAAAAAAAAAAAAAAATTCTGCTGTGTTCAATCAGAAATCCAATAATTTTGATCAGATTCAAAATTTATTTTAGAGAAAATGGCTACATGGATTTTTGTGTTCTTTATATCAAAATAAAGATATGAAAGTCTAGTTTCCAGATAATATAATTTCTCTATACAAAAATATTACAGATTAGTACAGTTTTAGCGATTAATTGACAGAGGTCAGAATTATTGGACTGCTCACTGAAATTTCAGCTTTTCTGAATTCTGAGCTCTGTCAATTAATCGCTAAAACTGTACCAATCTGTAATATTTTTGTATAGAGAAATTATATTATCTGGAAACTAGACTTTCATATCTTTATTTTGATATAAAGAACACAAAAATCCATGTAGCCATTTTCTCTAAAATGAATTTTGAATCTGATCAAAATTATAGGACTGCTCAATGGAATTTCAGCTTTTCTGAATTCTGACCTCTGTCAATTAATCGCTAAAACTGTACCAATCTGTAATATTTTTGTATAGAGAAATTATATTATCTGGAAACTAGACTTTCATACCTTTATTTTGATATAAAGAACACAAAAATCCATGTAGCCATTTTCTCTAAAATAAATTTTGAATCTGATCAAAATTATTGGATTTCTGATTGAACACAGCAGAAATTTTTTTATTGGATTTCTGATTTCTGATTGGATTTCTGATTTCTGATTTCTAATTTCAGCTTTTATTGGATTTCTGATTTCTGATTGAATCTGATCAATATTTTATTTATTTATTTTCTTATATATAAAAATCTCGGCAATAAAAATATCAAAAGATAATCAAGTCTGCCAACGCCAACGTCGTAACATGATACAATAAAAATGTCTAAACAAGATACATCCCTAAAAATACAATAAAATGTTAACATAAATTCTTAGAATACAATAATTATCCTCTAAATAAGATACATTAATGCATGTCATAACATGGTAAACTTAGAAATCCCCCCATCCAGCAAATTATCGAGTCGATGCACCTGTTACAAAATGAGTACAACTTAGTTCAAATAAAATGGTAATTATGCAAACGAATTGTCATTTGAATTTTTAAATTGTTATACCTGAATGTCTTGCTGTAGTTGACTCTTAATTATGTTGTCGAGCATTTCGCCTCGTGGCAGTGGCCTCCATTTTGTCCATAGTCATTATTCTTCGCTTGTGTTTTCTCCTACCCTTATTTACTTTATTCCGATCTGGCCTTATAATGGGCCCATTATACAATGGCCAATCCCGTTTATTTCCAAATCCATTGAACTGACCAGACCAAGTGTTTATATAATTTTGTAAGCTGTAATATGGACTTACATAGTCGTTAGGATTTAGCCTCCTCACGAAGCAAACTGCAAGAACATGGTTACAAGGGATTCCTGTTAATTGAGGTCTCCGACACACACATATAGGCATCCCTTCCGGAGGGAAGGTAACATCGTACTTCATTTCGCCCCGAACACCCTTCAATTAAAAAATAATATTTACATCAAATGTATTACGTGAAAGTAAAAAATTAGATTTATCGAAGTATTGACTTACTGTCTCGAGAATTCCATTTGTATCAATAACCTCATAGTTGTTATGGCCATAATACATCGGTCTTACTAAATGTTTCCTTGCTTTCTCATTACGACGATGTAAAATCAGTGTAATGTTCAACGAAAAATCCAATCCCGTTGCCTCCCATCCAATCGCGGCCTCCCGCCTCTTTACAAACCAGTCGACGCACTTATAAAAGGTCTTATCAACAATTGCACACACGGGTAGTTGCCTGGCAATCCTAAATACACTGTTTAGTACCTCAGAGCCATTACTTGTCATTATACCCCATCGATTGAGAAATCCATCATGCACTTGTGCCCACTTATGCAGAGCCAAAGGCTCTGCATCAGAGTTGCGGAGCCGTTTACCAAATTTCATAATGTAGTCATGTACGGCTGCATCTCTTTGCCTAATCATCTCCATCCCCTCTTCAAATCTCCAGATTTTTTTCTTCTCAACAAATTTCTTGAATACCTTTTTGATCCACTTTTCAGGGTATTTTTTCCAAATATTTTCACAAATATGCTGTGAACACAGTCGGTGGACAGCTTCACCAGTTTCCTCACACCATCCCAGATTAGGAGCCTCAAACACCCCTCGTATACCAAGGTGCTGGTCCGAAATAATACATATTTTTCCCGGCCCGACAACATTGGTACGCAACCAATTCATAAACCAACCCCAATTTTCTATAGACTCTTTTTCACAAATTGCAAATGCAAGTGGCAAGAGTTGTTGCTCTGCATCGTAAGCACAAGCCATAAAAAGTTTACCCTTGTATCTTCCGGATAAGAACCCGGCATCAACACTGATAACGGGTCGAAGATGAGGCCATGCTGCAATGCATGGCCCAAATGCCCATGCAACCCGGTTGAAAATATCGATATTAAACTCGGTTGATGGTTCATGTTCTATTAGGTACTGTGTACCTGGATTAGATGCTTTGATGGCACCCAAAAGCGATGGCAGCAACTCGTAAGACTTCTCCCAGCTCCCAAACAAGTCCGCAATTGCAAGTTCCCTACCTCTCCACAACTTGTTGTACGAGGGCACTACTGTGTCAAATTTAGCTTTAACCAGATGCTTGACCATTTTCATGCTTGTCTCCAGATCATCTTTCAAAGCCGGTTTAATAACATCAGCAATTACTCTGGCAGTCATTTGACGACTATCCAACTTGTCAGCACTTCCAAAACATGTGTGGATAAACGGGTTGGTGGAAATTGTCCATGCACCTGTTGGTACTACAATTGCATACAATTTCCATTGACATTTGGAAGATTTACATTTAACTCTATACTTAGTTTTGCTGCTGTTTAGCACGACTAACTCTGTATTTTTTGGTAGGTTAAAATCAGCAAGTTCTGCTATTAGTTTGGCTTTGGATTCAAACATTTGACCTTCAGCAAATTTTTCATCTAACCTGGGGGGGTTCGCAAAAAATGCACGATCCGCGTATGGCATTGGCAATTCATCGTGGAATGATGAACATGGATGCTTAAGTCCTCGATTGAGGAATGGGATCGACTTGTGCCAATCCTTCAATATTTCTTGGGCGTTCATTTCAGCCTCCGCCTCGTCCATGTCTGCGTCCCATGCTTCAGCCGAATCGTCATCATCAAAAGAACTTGTATCAGATTCTGTGTCTTTTTCTGATTGCTCACAAGGGTCATCACCGGCCTGAACCGGATGTGTGTAGGTGTGTACAGGTACACTGCCCGAGTCAGGGTGAAAGCCGGTCTGAACCGACGGTGTGTTACTGCCTCCAGGCAAACTATCTGGACACGGATCATAACTGCTTTGGTTTCTACCCTGGTGCGCCTCAGCTACCAATTCTATAACCTTAAATCCAGCCACTTGAGCTGCTGTTTGTTTAATAACATCCCAAGTTTCCTCATTTTCTATCCGAAATAATGAGAAATGGTACGATCCGGGTTGTGCTGTGTTCATACGTACCCTGATTGTCAATTTAACTCGACTCGGAAGCAATTCAAGTCCAACGTATATTTGCCGTCTTATAATAGCAAAACTGGTAGAATCAGATACGGTAAAGGTAAATGCAGCCCCTATGTCATAACCAACACCTGTTGAAGTGCTTTGGAGGTTACCACCGTAATACACATTGATCAATAGCAGTGACATTTTGCTGAACAAAAATCAAACACTAAATTAACTCCAAATATTTTTCAATTTTACAACACTAAATATAAACATATTTTAAAAAAAAAACTCACAATAATAATCAGAAGACGATGCTGAGTACAATGGTGGTGGCGATCTGTTCTTACAGCAACTCCTCTATTGAACTTGAAAAAAACGAAATAAGGAAGGAAAGAAGAAAGAAGAAAGAAGAAAGGAGGCTGGGAAGAGAAGAAGAAGAGAGAAGAAGAAAGGGGCTGCTCAGGAAGAAAAACCCTAAACCTACACCGATCCACAGAACCAGTGGAGGCTGGTTTTTCGGATTTTTGCAGCTACACCGATCCTGTGGATCGGTGCAGGTATTTTTTAATGATTTTTTGCAGCTACACCGATCCACAAGATCGGTGCAGGCTTTTTTTCGGTGTAGTCTTCCGTGATGTCGCTGTGGCAGGTGCAAAAGGGGCTCCACCGGTCCCTAGGACCGGTGCTGTCTTTATTTTTCTGCTCCACCGATCCCTAGGATCGGTGGAGGCTATATTGCTAAATTTCTTCAGCGCAAGGCTGTCTGGTTAATAGATTTTATTGGAATTCTATATAAAAAAAAAAATCCACGTCTTGCATTCTGAATAGGCACCGAAAAAAAAAATTAGCCCGGCTTTAGATAAACTGAAAAGTTTGATATATATCTATCTCAAAAAATACGGACGATACAATTGGTTTGATGGAGGGCATTAATGCTCTCCAATGACGAATTTGCCTCACCCAACCCTTCATCTAATTCCAAATCCTCCCTTCCATACTAGAATTTGAATTTAAATTATTATAGAATTAATTCTGTGATGTAGTGGCAAAGATAAAACTCTTTAGCAAAGAGGTTAGTTGAGATACATCTAGAGTTAGTTAAGACAGTTAGATGTCTGGGTCCGGATCTCCTAAAGTAACTCAATCTTTGGATTTTGGATCGAGACCATTAGATTCGAATCGTCGCTCGAGATCGTTTTGGAATTCGAATTCGTCATTGGAATGTGTGCTCTCACTTTGCGGATGAATTTTCTCAGATTCAATCAGACATGGTCTCGATCTCAAACCCAAAGTTGGGTTACTTCACTGGATCGAACTCTAGCGTCGTTGCGTATCATTTCTGATAATTAAAAATATACAAAAAATGTTGCTATGCTTAATTTTACAATCGGCATCTAATATCAAAATTAAGAATTATAGCGTACAAAAATTAATTCGACTCATATCTTTTATATTATGGAGCAAATATAAAAACAATTCAACTATATGTGCACAAACTGTTCCTCAATAAAGTAATATTATTATTCTTACCTAAACACTATACGGCATTTTTTTTTCCTGAAATAATAAGCCCACAATATATTAAAATATATTTGATATTTGACTTGTTATGTTCATAATGACTTAAACGATATTTTTGAAATATATTTAAACCATTACAACATTTGCATTTATGCATTAAGAAAGACAACACAGTCCTCCTAAAAAACTTCAATAGTTTGTAAACTTTACAAGGACATTAAAATAAAATATGAAATCAATAAAATATAAATTTTGCAAGCATAACTTTTGTGTGGTTTACAACTTATCAACTGTTTTACGAACTTCAACACTAATGACTACACAAAACACTCTGCAGATAATCTAAAGAGAGGAGATTTTAACTAATCAACTTTGATTTAATGAAATTTGACAGCATCGAAATTCGAAAATACACGGATAAAAATATTGACAGAGCAGTTTTTTTTTTCATACAGCGCACAGACAATAAAGACAAACATGCCCACGCGCTACATGAAACAAACACTACTCTGTCAATATATTTACCGAATGCAAAACGTAAGACAGTTCTACCCGACATTTTATTTTATATCCAAAGTTAATTACAAAATAATAAAAATGCCCAGACCCGTTTGGTTTTATTAAAAATGCTCAAACCGGCCAGAAAATGGCCGGTCTCTTATTTAAATAGAAAATCGGCCATTTTCTGGCCGGTCCCCTATTTTATTTTTTAGAGACAAATAGCTAAAATGCTGAAATATAACACTAAAAAATCGAATTGGTTTTTTAATATTTGTTAGATTACTTTTTTTATTATATAATTAGCATATTTTACTAAATACGCTAAATTACTTGAAATTATGTTAATTTACGCTGAATTACATTAAATTACGCTAAATTACAATAATTATGTAAAATTATGCTAAAATACGGTAAATTACACTAAATTACGTATGAATAGGGCCGATTTTGTGTCATCTTTCATAAATCATAAAAAATAATAAAAAATTTCAAAAATAATAAAAATTGGTATCCTACAAGTTCATTATGTAGCTAATTTACTGAGCTACTTAAATCGAACAATAGAAATGAAAATTTTAATCGGAAATTTCAACTAAAGTTTTGAGGCTCTTCCCTTTTTTTTTGGCGATTCTGAATTTCAAAATATGGCATTGCGCACACTGATGCATGTGTATTTTCGCAAGCTTTCTGAAAAGTGGTCATTTGCTGAAATCGGACACTCGAGCGCCGTTTTATGGCCGTTTGAAGTTTCGTCGTCGTTTTTCGCCTTCTCAGTGAAGATATCATCCCTATGTTGGGATTTCACATGTATGCCTATATGGTGAGAATTTAAAATTTTCCTATCACCACTTGGCTCAATACACAAAAGATCTTATTTATATGAAAAACAAACAAGATTTTCAATAAACTAATGTGTACTAAATTAAAATAAATTAATCTCATCTAATTTATTGCTAAAGAGGATTAAAATCTTTACCTAAAGAGATTGTCAAATCTCTTGATGGAGAGAAGCCGATTTCCCTTCTCTTTCTCGTGTTCTTCTTGGAAGCGCCTCTTAGTTCACCTTGAACCTAAACAACGAACTAACACACCTCTTAGATAGATGGATGTGAAGTTCAAGGCTTAGATCCAACCACCTCTTGATCTTCAAATTAACAATCTATTTGATTTCTTGGTGGCTAAACCTATCAAGAAGATATTAGAGAAGAGATTGAACCACTAAGGTTTTTGGCTTTGAACAAAGGGAATGCTACAGTAATTTCGGCCACTGCTACAGTAATTTCGGCCAAGAAAAATGAGCAGAAAAATTCTCACTCTTTTCCTTAATTACCCCTTTAAATAGGCAAGGGTTAGGGCAACTATTTGTGTAATGTTTAAATTAATTACACAAATGCCACTAGCCTTGTTTAGCCATTTTATAATCTCTTTAATCTCATCTTGTGATTGGTTTAATAAATTAATTTATGAATAAATAATATTAATCATAATTCTATTATGCAATATTCTTATTATTCTTATAATGCATTCAAACATTATACCAAATAATATTTGCATAACTTCAACAAATTTATTTATGATCTAAGCATGTCATATTATGACATTTTATTTTATCATTTCATCTCATGTATTTTATCTTATACATCATTATGAAATATAAAATACTTGTTGTTTCTCTTCAGTTGATGTGACCGTATAGAGGATTTATGTCATCTTGGCAATAATATAAAACTTTATTATTGACTATAAGAGGTTCTATCATTACATTATAGTTATCCAAATGACATAATAATCATTCACTCAATCCACTAATTTCGTGTCTATCATTGTCTCATGATATTATGAATAATATGCAAAATAGGATCGTGTCATTCTTGCATTATATTCTTTTCTTGGTTTCTCAAGTGAATTATAATTATAACTACATCAGTTATATTGCATGCGATATAATTCCACTTTACCAAGGGGCCCAGTAATATCATAACTCAAATTGAGGGACAATGATAATATTAACATATAGATTTTTCCCGCACAAGTTGTACACAACGAACTACTATTTTATTCCTATCTGAAGATAGTATTTAAATAGCAATCACATTATATACTTCTCATGTGAAAAACCTACACATCTCATATCTTAGATTCTAAAGACATAATGAAAATATTAATGACACAAAATACAATCCATATAATGTTTCATTCATTTAGGTCATGTTCAATATAAAATGCACATATTTATATATTCATGTTATTAAATGATAATCCTTTATCAACATTTATAGAACTTCAATGTACTTTAATCAACATGACAATCTTTCTCGGTAATTAATGTTCCTCCTTAATTACCACGATTGTGAACATATTTAGTGATTAAATGTTTTCTCATCTTAGGAGTTCTATTGTTCAAGACCAAGAGCATCTTCCTGAACTCTTCCAAAGATATAACATATAAATCTCAAGGAGCATGAATAATAATATTCGTAATAAAATCATGAACTACATATAAATTATCACTAAAAGAACAAACTTTCAAAACACACATCCTTCACCCTATTCATACGTAATTTAGCGTAATTTACCGTATTTTAGCATAATTTAATATAATTATTGTAATTTAGCGTAATTTAGTGTAATTCAGCATAATTTAACATAATTTCAAGTAATTTAGCGTATTTTAGTATAAATATGCTAAAATTATTCTCATTGCTCATGCAAGCATTGCCAACAATGATCACCTCTTAAGCTTGTTCTAAGATTATTCTCTAAAATTTCAAGCTTGCAAATTAATTTTGAAAAGAGCTCATTCTATCCTATTAATCTTACCCAAGAAGACACTTTGATGGTTAGTGCAGTAATGGGATGTACACGGAACTAAGTTACTGGTTTCTTACCTAGGTATGCCCCTTACCATTCGCAAGCCAAAGAGACAAGACTTTATTCCTTTGCTGGAAAAAATAGAGTCTAGAATTGAGAGTTGGACCTGGAAAATTTCTATCGAAAGGAGGTAGACTGCAACTTATTAATTCAGTTTTGTGTAGTGTACCGTATATATCATGACTTGCTGTTGTTTATCGAAATGGGTGTTAAAGAGGATCGAAAAGCTTTGTAGAAATTTCTTTGGAGAAAATCGCAAGGGCAAGGCAGAGGGCTACCTCTAGTCAGTTGGGAAGTAGTTTGCTTGCCTAAAAGGGTTGGCGGGTTTGGAGTTCCAAATTTGGAGCTGCGGTAATAATTCTCTTTTGCTACGTTGGTGGTGGAAAGGCCTCAACTCAGACGGATAGTCTATGGTATTCAGTGATGCATATTTTAAGAGAAACACCGACCGCAACAACTTAATCCTAAAACCTGGATGGTTAACGGATCCTTTTTTTGGAACCAATTGATCAAGTTGTATGCTCTTTTTCAAATGGTGTACTCAATGGTCTATTGGAAATGGGGCAAGAATCTCATATTGGTATGACTGTTGGGGTCCAACATCGCTCAGGAAGATGAAAGATGGGCTGCCTAGGCCGAATCTCACAACATAATCTCACTTCAGGATGCATTTCTGAAGGTTCACCGATTATTTCTTCTTTTATTGGTACAATACCGGTATTGAATGAGCTTGAAGATAATCTGGTATGGAGGGTGGTCAGGAGTGGTGAATACTCAGCAGGTTCAATCTACAAAGTGCTGATTGAGGCAGGTCAGGTTCAATGGGGTTTTCGTGGCTAATTGGAAGGCTGCTGCTCCATTAAAAGTTCGAGTGTTCTCTCATCTGTTGTTAAAAGGATAAAGGTTCCTACTCGTGAGATGCTGCGGAGAAGGGGTATGAACTGTGAGCTTCATTGTGCGATGTGTCCTGATTGTAACAATAGAGACTGCAAATCATCTTTTCTTCACATGCCAAAATGCGAAGGATGTGTGGGCTCGGTTTGCTTCCCTTCTGCAATCGGTGCCACCGGTGAGTGATACTTGGGCGGTGTGCAAGTAATTTTATTGTAGCAGTAGCAGGGGTCGTAATAGGCATGTTTGGCTCACTTACTTCATGTCAGTATTATGGTCGATATGGCGACAGCGCAACGAGGTAATTTTTCGAGGCAAGAATCTACCATCGTGGTTAGTGGCCAACAGAGCTGCTGAGGAAGCAAATTTATGGCTGAAATTTCATGGGAAAGGGAACAAAAATGTTGGAGCTGTTATGGGTGCAGAATCAATAACTTAATTTGTTGTAAGTTTAATTAGGATTGATGTATCAAACAAATTTATTAATATAGTCTTGGTAGTCACTACAAGTTTTCAAAAAAAGTATAAATATGCTAATTATATTCAAAAAAAGTAATCTAACAAATATTAAAAAAAACAATTCGATTTTTTAGTGTTATACTTATATTTCAGCATTTTAGCTATTTGTCTCTAAAAAAATAATAATAATAGGGAACCAACCAGAAAATTGTCGGTTTTCTATTTAAATAGGATCGGCCATTTTCTGGTCGATTTGGGCATTTTTAATAAAATCAAATTTTGTAATTAACTTTGGATATTAATAAAAATGACGGCAGTTCTACCAACAAAAACTTCTGACAGAAATATTTATTATCAATAACAAAATAAATAATATAAATAATAAAAATAAAACAATCAAAACACTCAAACATGATACATGAATAACGAAGTATTGAAGATCCGATCAACGAAGTATTTAAGGTCCGATTAAGATCCGATCAACGAAGGATTCAAGATCCGATCAAGATGTGAGCTATCGTTGCTAATAAAGCCCAGTGACGTCGTAAGAAATTACTCCCATCTCCCGCTCTCCAACCAACAGACGGACTGAGACGATTGAAACAGAGCTCCGATGGCGGGAGAACCGGAGATAACTTCTCCGGAAAAATAGATGGAATGCTAGAAGCATTACCAGATCTCTGTTCGGAGTTACTAAGTGCCTTCGACAGCATGGTGGTCTCCGTTCCCTCCTCGTGTGCCTCCGCCTCGACGCCAGCTCCGTCAGAAATGTTATCCTCCTCGTCTGCTCCGTCAGAAGAGGATGAAATACCCGATCAAGATGTGGAGATGGTGCCAGCTCAGTCAGAAATTTTATCCTCCTCGTGTGCCTCCGCCTCCACGCCAGCTCCGTCAGAAATGTTATCCTCCTCGCCTGCCTCCTCCTCCA
Organism: Carex kokanica; assembly: GCA_025461125.1. Taxonomy (NCBI): domain Eukaryota; kingdom Viridiplantae; phylum Streptophyta; class Magnoliopsida; order Poales; family Cyperaceae; genus Carex; species Carex kokanica. Next base: position 4,772 of record JAJGRX010000241.1, on the reverse strand, counting down.
CGCCAGCTCCGTCAGAAGAAGATGAAATACCCGATCAAGATGTGGAGATGGTGCCAGCTACGGCAGAAAGCTTATTCTCCTCGTGTGACTCCGCCACCACGCCGTTCATTGAATATGAGTCGCACCAGGTATTTCTCGATCTCTTTCTTTCTCCCCGCTGATCTCTTTCAAGAACAAATTTCCCATCTAATTATGTTAAATTTTGAATAATCTTCTTCTGATATTAGTTTCGTAGGTGCTAATTGCTAAACCAGACATTCACTTTGTCACTTTATCACTAAATTCTTGATTTTCACAATACAGGTTCGAGACCTCCTAAAATCCCGGATTTTAAAATACAGATAATTTGATTGAAAAATTCTATCTTATCTGCACATTGATGCGTAGCTACTTGTTCTCGATTTCTACTTTGGGGCCTGTTTCTGATTTATACCCAGAAACCTTCAATTAGTCAATAAAATGCCCTTCTCTATCTGTTTGTGGTTTAATTTTTTCTTAAAAAGAAGAAGAATGACAAAATATATCTGCGGATTTTTACTAACGGTAAATATCTGTGTATATTTCTTATGTTGATCTGGTGTGGTTTTTACTAAAAGATAAGTACCTGAAATTGTCATTTAGAAATTTGAAAAGATAATAGCCCCAGATCAAAAGAGTGCACCTCGGAACAGTACCTCCTTTTCCCTTTCAATACGATGGCAAACCATAATTTCTTTTCCTAAAGAATAAGCGGAACCATAGTTCATCTCTCCATTTCCTACGCAACTGTTTGTAGCACGAATTTCTACCACCAATAGGAATTTCACCGATTGAACTCGAGGAGGTGTTTAGTGATTTCAAAGCGAGACGAGATGGCATTTTAAAGGCTCTCACCACTGGTATTTTCCCTTTACCGTCGATTTTTTGTAAATTCTCTTACAATGCTGGAATTTAGGGGAATAGCACTTAAGAACACCTTCTGCTGTCTTTGCGGTGATCTCTCTAAGAAAGAGGAGTGAAGTCGTGTGATTAGAGAGATGCATGCGCATCAACACGAAAATTAAACTCCATAACTTCAGTGTTATTTAATGGTCAACAGAAGCGGCGACCAATAAGTTCCTTTTTCCTTCCTGAACTTTTCATGCGGAAATTACAATTTTATTTTTGAAATGAAATGTAATGGTAAACTGTCTGGTTTTGCAAATGTGTCAGATAATCTATTTGGTAGGGAAATTAAGATGCGATGTGCTTTTAGTCTGAAAATTTTGAGTATGGCATTTGTTTAGTATTTTATTTGTTGGGTTTAAAGTTAAGATTAAACTGCGGCTACATTTAAAAAATTTAGTGTATCTCTTTATTGTTCATTTTCCCCTATTATTTCTAAACCAGAATTTTGAAATCAATTTGTGTTTGCAGATTTTAAAAGGTTCTGCAGGCTTTGTGATGATCCTGGTGAGTGGTGTTTTAATTATTTAAATTTATTAGTTGATGACATCTACAAAGATTTGCATGCATGTGGCTATTAGGTGTAAAAAAATGTGATAGTAGTTATTTAATTGGGTTTTGATCATAGATAAATAAAGGCGGGATATGTGTTACAGATTACAATCCATATGCTGTCTGTTAATGTTTTTTTTAAAAGGCCCAATAGGCCCGTTTGATATATGAAACTGGTGTAATTACATAGTTTAAAAAAGGCCCATAATGCCCGTTTGTTAATGTACTATATACCTGTAGGGTAGGCTATATCATAGTTTTCCCTTGCAGATAAGTTTTCCTCTCTAATGCATTGCTTTAATAATATTCAGAGAAGGATAATTTATGTCTATATGGGCTCCGAGATGGAACATGGGAGGTGAAAGTACCTCCGGACGAGGCCCCACCAGATATGCCTGAGCCACATACAGGCATTAATTTTTGCCGACGTGGTGGCATGGAGGAAAAACAATGGCGTTCTTTTATTGCAGCACACAGTGATGCGTGGCTACTGGCTCACACTTTCCTCTTGGGGTCCCTGTCTGGTTTTGCCCAAGAGTCCAGGTAATAATCAAAACTGTCTTCTCTCTCTATGTTGTGCTTTTTTTTTCAAAAAAAAAAAATGAAGAATGACATGTGCTATTTATGGGGCTGGGAATTTTGGGAAACTTCTTAAATTTAATAAAAACTCACAATGATATATATTCACAGGATTATTGAATCCATACCATATCAAACTCTGTAATAAACCATGGATGAATTTTTCTAGTACTCGAGCCTTCTTTGGATTGTTATGACGAACTTTTTCTTGGCACAGTATTTCATTTACTTAACGAAACTACACTATGTTAGATAAACAGTTTATTAGCTAGCTAATTGTATATATGCAAGTACAGGAAGGTGCTATTTGAAATGATGAGTGATTTGCCAACAATGTATGAAGTTGTGACGGGAGTTGATAATGAGCCAACAAATGAGGGGAACCCTAACAACAGTAGTGAGAGCAACAAGTCTCCATCTCAGCCGGTACAATTTTATGGAACAATTAAATTCAAGAGCATCTATAAACCATGCAAGCATCACATTTACTTCCACGAATTGAGAAATATTCGATGAGTTTTATTGAACATATATACAACATATATAGCACCTCTAATCTCTATTTCGATCTTATTCAATACTATCTTACTGGTCCTCCCTTCTCTCTTGTTTATATGGAGAGTACCATTGAGGATAGGATTCAGTGATTAGCTTTTCATTATTATTTTTTTCTGGCTGATATGCAACTTTTGTCTGTGGTTGTGCAGATGAAATTTGCTCTTTTTTACTTGACAGGAACATTTAAATTCATTCTATTTATTTTTTCTGTTTTACTGTAACAGCCGATTCCAGATGGAGAAAGTAGTACGTGCGACAAATAGAAGGTTGTTTGGATTGATTGGAAACGGGATTTAAGCGGGTGGGTAAGATGGAGAAAGTGATTAATTGACGTGGTTTTTTTCTTTTTGGTCTTTTAAGTGTTTTCATGTTGTCTATCTGGCCATGTGTTGGATGAAAGCAAGGTTAATTCAGAGTGAAGATTGGATTTGTCTCACTTGAAGTTATTTTACTTGGTCCGTTTCCATTTCAATAATGGGTTTGCATTGCTCCTGTTGTCTATATATAGCCGTTTAATTATGATAAGCAAAAAACATCACAGCAGGTGACAGAGGGAATACAGGAAGAAATACAAAATTGGTTTCAAAACTGACAAAAAACACTGCAGTTTAGTATGGAGGAATAAATATACTTTGAACTGTAACCGGGTCGGATCCCATTTTCTGCGGTACACATGGTACTGGTACCAGATAATTCAATTACTGTATTTTATACGGTACTGGTACCAGTTTATTGGGGTTATCAGGTTCCTGGTACAGGAAAGTATAGTTTGTTCTCATTAGTGTTTTTCCTTTTTACTTTTCAACTGTTGTTGTCTTATTTTATTTCTTAACTCCTGTTACCTGTAAATATAATGAAACCGACACGACTTGTTCCAAGATAAATGAAATTTGAGGACTTGATTCTCACCTTTCTTCTAAAAAATTATGATTTTGTCGTGCAAAAAATTTCCATCCAGGTCACTATTAGTAGGGTATTATTAAAAATATGAGTATGGAAACTCAGATACTTCTTCAGTGTTTTATTTTTGTCATAATAATTTATATAAACTACTTTTTTAAATTATGTTAACACAGAAGATTTCATTCGCATAAGCACTAATTAATACCATGCAATCATAGAAAATAAAAGAAAAAAGTCGGATAACATAAATTGCAAATTTTTTTAAGACAAACAAAATATATAGTTGATAACGATCTAATTTGATGACTTAAGAATACATAAGGTATAATTGGGGCCGTCCAACTTGTAGTGCTGTTTTAAAATACCGATCTAGATGTCTGTGTTTTACGTATGTTGAAAGTCGGTACTCTCGTTTAAGTACGAATATGCAAATTCAATTCGTCCATTAAAACATTGTATCAAAACAAATGCAACAATCAATGACATATGATATTGCAAAAATAACGCAACACCAAGTACACAACAATTCAATTGTAAAGATTAGAGTATTAAAAATACAAAGAATACGCAAATAGGACTAGGCACAATTAAAACAGCCTACCATAGTTTACTAAATACTATTCTCAATGCCAGCGCTAAAAACTCGTGTATGCGGTGCCTTTAACACCACGCTTTTCATGTCAAGTGTGCACATCTAAATTCCCATGCCTCTGCATAACCCGTCTCGCAGCCAATGCGGCCGCCTCACTAGCACGAATTGTACCAGAAGCCATGATCGCAGTGAACTCTTTCATTATCTCCTGTTGAACCTTGTTTCTCACATCACCAAGCGGGTCCACAACATGTGGTTTTGTTTGCACCTCTTCCCTTTGCACCTTTTCTGTGCTACTAGAATTTGTAGTGCTGTTTTGGTCTGCATTTGTACCTGGGCTTTGGCTAGGGCCTTGTACTGGCATGCTGGGCCTGAATTCAGGCGCTTGAGGTACCCCGCCTGATTTAAGAGTGGCCTCTAGCTGTTGGATCATAGGCACTACATAGGAAAGTTCAGGGAAAATTATAAAAATTATACCATTGTATATTTCTCTTTTTGAAAGTAGATATATATTTATCTTAAATGAAACAAAATTACAGGCAACACTTCCGGTATCTGTTATAACCCAACCAAATACTGAGTCATGAATACAATTTTGAGGCACAAACTCACACTATAATGCAAAAACATAAACCCTATTGGTCAGATCTAATTTAGGAGGTCA